>VYZS01021762.1:0-10623 GCA_013400695.1 Neodrepanis coruscans
CTATAAATGACCTTACTGTTATGGTTTTACGCGATGGCTTATGTTCCAAGGCAGATTACTTCTTATATCTTTTTTTTGCACTGAAGTAAAGTCACTAACTTTTTAAGCTCTTCATTTCTAGCAGAGTGAGATTAGGGGGAGCTGACCTTTGTTGGCATTATAATACATGGACACTGAACTTTGTGTAGATCTGTTGGAAAAAAGATTAATTAACAAATGCTATAGCAGTAGATAGCCTACCAATGATAAGTTGTGTCAGATTGCTGTAACATCTTTCTCTAAGTCTGTGACCAAGAGAAATATAGAAGCTCAAATTCATCAAGACTTCTGTAAAATATTTAATACAGTGGTGTGTGAAAGAAAATAATTTGGTCTGGAGAAGATACAGTACAACACATGTAAAGAAATGGCCATGGAAAGATTGCTGAGAACTGAGCTGAAAGAACTGCCAACAGACAAGAACAATAACTAGCAAAGTTTATTCATGATCAGTCTTTTGACCTATCTGAACATTTTTATTTGTAACCACGGCAGAAAATCTGTGCAAATACGAATTTTGTAAAGAGCTTTCTCTCTGTAAAGAGAAAGCTAAGAGACCTTGACAGTTCAGAGAAGGACTGACCCTGACAATAGGAGAAATGGAAAACGGATAAAATTAAGTACTAATAAACCCCAAGGTCATGCAGATGTTTTTTTATCTCTGAACAGGAGGTTCATCAGCTGGAAGTAACAGAGAAGTGTTTTGCTGAATCTCACAGTGATTGACAAATGCTGGAGCTCTACAACAGAAGGGAAGGGAAGTATTATTCCCTGAGATGTTCCCCTGGATGTTGCATCAGGGGAAGCATATCCAGGAAACATGTGGGATTCCTCACTACTTTTGTACAAGACACTGGGGACATCCAGAAAAAGACAGAGTATACAAAAAGAGATGTTAAATTGAGATAGGAAATGAAGAATACAAGACTGTGCCTTCAGTTTAGCAAAACTAAAACTGAGTAGGGGTACACTGCTCCCTATAAATATATCATCAGACTAAGTAGTGAGAGAGAGAACTGGTTAAATTAGGGGTGTACTGAATGCCATAGCAACAACTGATAGTAGCCAACTGAATAAAAATTCTTTGGAAACGGGAAGAAGGTTTTAATAATGTGAAGTTTTGGAGCAGATTTCCACTACGAGTCACAGGGGCAAGAAGAATACCTGGTTTCAAGAAAAAACTTGAGAAATTTATCAATGAGATTGTGATGTTGTGATATCAATGAGATATGATGTGTCAGATGTAGCAGGGGATGACCTGAGAAGAAACTTCCAGTCCTATTTCCTATGTAAAACTATTCAACAGAACCCCTGGTCTCCAGAGTATTTTTTTTTTTGTAAAAAGACTTCAATAAAAAGCTATGGAAAATGGCCTTCCCTTTGGATTCTTTGTTTGCCCTTATCTATACAGAAGACATAGATCTGATGAAAGTGCCAATGAATCTTGTGGTAGGTTGGATGCAGATCTCTATTATGTGTGTGACAATACCTTTCAGAGGTCCTGCTCATTACTGGTGCCCAGCTACTTTTCATGACCTGACTTTTATGATCCCAGTTCATCTCTCAGTTAAATCCATCTGAAACTGTTTCCTTGATAGCCCCTTTAATATTTTACAGGTCTCTTATAGTTCTTGTATTCTTGTAATCTTCTGAGGTCCTTCAAAGCAAGCCAAACAATCTTCTACGTTTCACAGAGCCATCATCTAGCCAAACTCATGAGTGGATCACTAATTCTCTAAGAAAAGATCAATAGCCAGTCACCCTCTGCTATCCTAAAAAGATCTGGCACCTCAGTATAGTCATAGCAACTGAAAGAGCTGTTAATAATGGATGATGACTGACAGAACTCATAGGTCTGAAAGGAGATTTACCAGAAGCATAGTGTTCATGCATACTGCTCATTGATTGACAGCCTCAACAGGTTAAAGGTTATCCATGGAATAGAGCCATGATGGCCTAGGATGAAATGTTCCTTCTGACCCTTCTGTAAGCTAGTGATACAAAGCACTGGCTAACATATCATTAACTTGCGACACCATGATGATGGGATTAAGACCCAGAGGGCTTTATCTCTACCTTATTAATGGCAATTAAAAGCTGCGTGACAGTTTTAAAACTTGTTGATGTAAAGAAAGTTAGGGCCTCTCTTATAGTAGCACAGTAAATAATTGTCTGGTTGCTTTGCTTTTCGTAATCAGCCCATGCAGCTGTATATTATCATTATTTTGCTGCAAATACAGCTTTTCGATTTATCAACAAAAGACCAGGTAAGGCTCTATGTAAATAATGATGAAGGACACTTCCAGGTTGGATTTTTTCCCATTTAGACTGCTGAGTATGAAAGAAACAGAGGGTTTTCAAAACTAATGACAATATCTGTTAGACCTGTTTTTCAAGCCTAATTACCTCCCAAGAAATTTAAACCCTACTTTATTTACTTCAAATTTTACCTGGCTAATTTTTAGGGCAGGTATTAAAAATTATTTCCACCCTTCTTTATATGGAAATATTTAATCTTTCTTGAGTGGAAGAAAGAATTTATGGTGGACCTGTACTGGTTTTACAGCAAGAGGTTTCATACCTCTTGTTCTTCTGCATATTCAAGGAAATATGATTACTGACAGAGCAACAGTGTGAGTGCTGTGAACTAGAGGTAGTTTTGTTATGTGCTTGTGTTAAAATCTCAACCCAAATGTTTGAATCACAGTCTCAAACATTTAGTGACTACTCCTGCGCTCCTACATATCCTGATTATATAACTGCTCTGGTTGTGGCATCTCACTTTCTGGGCAGTGTTTCCAAACCACTTTCTTCACTCAAGTTGTTCTGTCCAAATGTGCATTAGGTGCTGTTTCATGAGAACTGGTTGTTGTGGTGTTGGGGGACCTTGTTTGCTGTGAATCCTTCCTGATCATTTGGGAAGCACAGTCAGATTTTTGCTCCCAAGAGCCAATCTCAACTTTGTGAAGTGGCAGAGTGGAGAGAAAAAAGTCATTTATGCAGCCCCCAAGGAGACTTGTCCCCACTTGCTCCCCAGCAAGCAAGGGGCAAAGGATAGGACTACCTTCCAGTGTATTAAGTTTTACTGGGTCTCTGCCTCAGAGTTATAGAAGCTGAAGAACCTTTATGTTTTTGGTATTGCTCTTGGTTGCTTTTGGACTAGAGAAAGGAGTCTTTTTGCTACTGCTGTTATTTCAGAGGTGTTGGTGGCTGTGGCAGCCTGCAGTGGCCTGTGCCTGGCTGGGCCGCTCTGGCTTCAGGAATCCTGCTGGGTGCTTTCTTCTCCCAGCTACCCAGAAGCTGTGGGACTGAGAGACAGCGCCTGTTGTTTTAGCCTCTTGCCACTCCAAGGTAGAGATTGCCTTACACTTGTAGTTCATACAGCCCCAAGCACAATGTCAGCATTACACATTAATTAATAATAGTGGCTTATATTGCTAATCACTTAATTATAAATTATGTCTGCTGGTTATGCCTGCCATCACATATTACTTTGTAGTTACATAGATATACACATAGTGTATCTGGGCTTTTGTAAATCAGCTTGTAGTTGTTCAATGATACAAAGGCTATGGCAGCATATAAATCCGATGTAAACTGCTAATCATTTTTAAATGAAGACAAAGCAATCTGAGTTGTAAATCCATAATGCAAAAGAATTACAGTGCATGTGTCTGAAATTTAGGAAGAGAACTTGTTTTGCAGACGTTTCAATTGTAAGCAAAATTCTGACGTTATGCGCATTACATGGTATTTTACTGAAATCACACTCTGGCAGATTTGCATAAATGAATGTATTGTATTTTTTATAACTGTGAAAGCTTTAATTACCTAAACTCTAATTAGGCTTGCATTTTTTAGAAAACACAAGATATTAGCTTGTTTTGTAGTTGGCTCAACTTTAGTGGTTTCCCACATTTGTAACTCATATGCAACAATGTACTATAAAAACAGAGGGAAAACACAGAGATGAAGGCATCCCTGGAATTTCTGGAGATGATTGGTTGGTTCTCCTCTTGGTGTATTTAAGCCTCAATGCATTGAAATTTTCTTGGATGCTGCCCTATGACCACAATCACATCTGATGTAAATTTGTTGTAGCCAAATTTGATATCAAAGATGTATCAAAGATGAATCTAAACAAGTAATTTTTAATATTTTCTAGGAATAAAGGTGTTGTGTGAAAGGGAGTTATTGATATTATTGTTTCATAGTGGAATTTGTTTGGCTTTTTTGGAACTCTTGCAGAGTTCTACAAATTTTTTTTTTTTACAGCAAGATAACTGTGCTGTCTGGGCCCTTGGCCTGCTGAGACAGCAACACAATTTTTTTAAAATATTTTTTTTTATCCCAGTAGGATTCTAGTGAGTTACAGTGGTGCGTCTCATAAAGTGAGAAAAAAAGATAAATAAAACTGCCATTCATCCTTATTCCCTTTTCTTCCGAACCTGTGAAAGAAGTTCTAATGCATCTTGTGTTAATTCTGCTGAATTTTCTCATTTGCTTCCGTATCATATTTTGTGTCTGTGTTGTCTAGATTTTGCCCTTTCCTCTATCATAAAGTTGTGAATACTGTCTGCATGTCTGTAGGTAGGCTGACTGCTACTTTTAAAGGCAGTTCAGAAGCCTATGCTAGAGCAGAGCATCCTGCCCAGTGTTCACTGAGGCTGTGCCACTGAGAGAGTGCTGCACCTCTTCTGTCTGCTGCTAAGACAGGTCTATTTGCTGTTGATGTGCTAGTACTGATGTGTAGCCTTCCAGATGGTCAGAAGTTCTGCTTTTCTGTCAGAGGGAGGCAAGGATGCCCCAAGTCTTGAAGGACTGTGTTGAGGAAAACTGTATAAATCTAGTTTTATTCTAGATGTTACTTTCCAATGTTCTTGTCAGGTGGAGCCAAACATCCCTAAAACTTTTGGAACTGGGAAAAAAAAGACCCTTAATATTTCACCCATTATTATTACCGAGGATTTCAAGTATATTTTGTTAGGAGGAATGAAAAAAAGGCAAAGGATAATCATATGTATATCGATGTTTTCTCCTCCCTAACTCCTTTTAATCTTTGAACAACTTTCAGTAGAAAGATTTAAGGATTTCTAAAAACGAAGTAAGATATGTGAACAGCATCTACAGGCTACATTTCTTGTTTTCTTCTCTAACCTCAAGGCTCTTCTCTTATAGTGCTGTCTGTGCCTTTTGTGTAATCATAGTACTCTGAGAGACATTCTTATTTTCAGTGCAGGACTGGTGGGGATATACCATATTTTGTGGTATGTTACTGCATTTGTTCTAAGTAACATGAACTGGAGTGATGAACAGCACATTATTATAGGTGCCTTTCTGCTTTCCTTACACATTAAAATATTGTCCTAAACATGTTATTTTTAATGCATGCAGATATCCAAGATTGCAAGGTATCACTCAAACTTCTGTGTCAGGGCAGACCTGTGAGTTGATCCACTAATGTCAGCCCTACCTAGAGCAGTCTCTGAGGGGGTCTAAATCCAGAAACCTCTCTGCCCCATTCCTAGACACCTACACTCTGGATATTTTGCAAGCTCTGTGTGTTTCTGTTTGTCTTTGTGTGTTGGTGTCTCTGTGTGTGTACGTGTGTGTGTCTGTGTGTGTCTGTGTCTGTGTGTGTGGCTAACAGTTGGCTGAAGTTCTTGAAATGCTCCTGTGTAGAACCATGCGCCCATGCTTAAGATATGATAAGTTTGGCCTTCAGCTAGTGTAGATACAGCTTTGGGAAAGGTGATCTGGGATAGTATGGAGTGCAAGTGTATCCATCTCTTCTTATTTCTTGAGGGCTGTGGTCTTCTAAACTCCTCCTAAGAGACTGTGAATGTAGTTGGATCCCCACTGTTATGATCTGGACAAAATCGCAGTATCAACCAGATTGAAAAAGAACTCTGAGATCACTGAGTCCAACCTATGACCTGATACTACCCTGTCAACTAGACGATGGCACTAAGTGCCACATCCAGTCTTTTCTTAAAGACCTCCTAGGACAATGACTCCACCACCTCCCTGGGCAGACCATTCCAATGCCCAGTCACTCTCCCTGTGAAGAACTTCTTCCTAAGTCTAACCTAAACCTCTATCGGTGCAGCTTAAGACTGTGTTCTCTTGTCCTATGCTAGATGCCTGGAAGAAGAGATTGATACCCATATGGCTACAACCTCCTTTCAGGTAGTTGCAGAGCATGATAAGGTCTCCCCTGAGCCTAAACAATTTAAGCTAAACAACTCCAGCTCCCATAGGTGCTGCTAATAGGACTTGTGCTTCAGACCCTTCACAAATCTCATTGCCCTTTTCTGGACATCCAGCACCTCAATATCCTTCCTCAACTGAGGGAACCTCAGTACTAGACACAGTACTCAAGGTGCAGCCTCACTACTGCCAAGTACAGGGGAAGAATCACTTCCCTGGTCTTGCTGGCCACACTGTTCCTAATACAGGGCAGGATGTCATTGGCCTTCTTGGCCACCTGGGCACACTGCTGGCTCGTGTTCAGCTGACTGTTGATCAGTACCCTTAGGTCCCTTTCTGTCTGGCTGCTCTCCAGACACTCTGTCCTCAGCCTGTAGCTGCAGGGTGTTGTTGTGGCCAAAGTGCAGGACCCAACACTTGGTCTTGTTGAACCTCATGCTATTGGATTCAGATCATCTATCCAGCCTGTCCAGCTCCCTCTGCAGATCCCTCCTACCCTCCAGCAGATAAAAATTCCCCCACAACTGGGTGTCATCTGCAAATTTTCTAACGGTGGACTCAATCCCCTCATCCAGATCTTCAATAAAGACATTAAAGAGGACTAGGCCCAACACTGTTTCCTTGGGGACACCACTAGAGACTGGCTGCCAACTGGATGCAGCACCAATCATCACCACTCTCTGGGCCTGGTCATCAGCCAGTTCCTAATCCAGTGAAGGGTGCATCTATCCAAGCCGTGGGCTGACAGCTTTTCCAGGAGTATGCTGTGGCAGATAATGTCAAAGGTTGTAGATTGTGATGATATCCTCCTAGAATAACATACTAAACAGCATGGAGAGTGGTTGGGAGGGAATCGGATCTTATGTTTTTTTATTTAACATTGATATATTAAATTGATATGTTGCTGTTTTTAAATATTTTCAAACAGACATAGGGAAGTGGGGATACCGTTTACTTTAGAACACATCAAACATATATGTTTTAAGGAAGTAGAATAATATTGATATTCTGTGCTTAAGTGGAATCTTTATTTTCTTAAACCAGAAATGAATACCAAATGGCACCATCCGTTTGAAATCCTTATAAACAAGTGAATTAAAACAGGTTTGGTTCCTAGCCTATTTCTTAGGCCTCCCAGTAACTTTTGAGTATTATGGTTGCCAATTCTTCTCAGCCTTATATAGCTTTATTTTCTATGTTGTGTGAAAAGCACCTAGGAAAAGCAAGAGAAAATGAGAAAGAGAAAGAAAATGAGAAAGAGAAAGAAAATGAGAAAGAATTAAGTGGACCAGGAACTAGTCCATAAAAAGCAATCAGGTTTAGAGAAGATTGAGTTATTCACTTCCCACTCTTATGAGCAGAATTTTATTTGCAATTTTGTATACAAGAAAAATGAATAAGCTCCAGGAAGGAACGATTGATCCAGTATATAAGGCTTAGCCATGGTACTGGGATGTTTGGGTTCACATCTTTCATTCTTCTTTTATTCCTCATTTATTCCACATTTTCTGTACTAGTTTTAGCAAGGTCTTTTGGCCCTACTGCACAGATACGACAACTATTGAGTACCCATAATACCAAGTGTCACAACACCTATCTTCAGTGACCTAGTGCCCACAGTGAAATTAGCAACCTGAGGAAGATATACAGATTTGTTATAAAATCTATATAAAGCTTGGAAGCTGGCCTTTGCGAGGTGCTTCCCTCCAAGCATAGACTCTTTAATTAGCACTCTCTGTCACCTCTCTGTACCTGGGATTAGTTCAGTGTCTGACTTTCCTTTCAAGAATCAAAAAGGAGTCAGCAATTCTTTATCTGAAAATTTACTGGTTCATATGTTCATTGAAGACATTTGAGTCCACTTTCTTTTTCTCCTACTTTAATTCCTGCATCTCTTTTCTGGCAGGATTAGATCCTACATATCAAGATATCAGCTACTCTTAGGCAGGATGAGATGGCAAGTTGAATAGGAGTCAGCAGTGCCCAGGCAGCCAGAAGGGCCAAACGTGTCCTGGGGGCATCAGGCAAAGCATCGCTAGCTGGTCAAGGGAGGGGATTGTACTGCTCTGCTCTGCACTGGTGTGGCCTCACCTTCATATATATGGTGACAGTTTTAGTGACCATAGTATAAGAAAGATATTAAGCTATTAGAGACAGTGCAAAGGGCGATGAAGATGGTGTGATATCCTGGTTTTGAATCTCACTTCATTGATCATTTGGGTCAGAAAAAGCCGGCTGGGGTGTGTGTGAGTGTGTGTATGTGGCAGAGATGGAAGCCTGCAACCACATGGTTAGACCTGAAGCAATGTTCAGGCCTGCTGCTATGAACAGGCCTGCCCACGGAGCAGATGGTCTGCAGCCAAGATGGCTGAGTCCATGGAAAGAAGTACATGGCCCAAAAAACCATATACTGGCCTATTAATTAAGGAAGGCCTGCCGGGCTGCCCGCCCACACTATACCCCCTGGAGCTCCTGATTTGCTGCAGCATCTCTCATTCTGGCTAGGAGGTCACTGAGCGGTCCAGAGCGCAGTAGTTCATTGAGTGGACCAGATGTCTTGCCTGGGAGGAGTGGCCATGGTAGCGACATCATATTTAAGCAGCTGCACAGGGCCTCTATTTTTAGAATGTTCAACTTTCTGTCTTGAGACCTGACAACATGTGACTCTTAGAGGTAACTCTTTTTCTCTTTCTCTCTTTTCTTCTTTCTTCACTCTTTCTTTCTCTTTTCTTCTTCATGCTTTCCATCTCTTTTCTTTCTCTACTCTTTTCTTTCTCTTGTGAGTAACTTAAAACCAATGAATAGTATTTCACTGAATTGTATGGGGTTTGTGTTTGTTAATGCTTTACTGTAATGCTTTTCATTAGTTGTATGTTATTTCTGTAAACCCTTTTGCCAAAACACCTATTTTCCCACTAAATTAAAAGAAATTATCTTAGAGAAAGCGTGGTACAATTTTCTCTGAATGAAATCCATAGAAAATAATGAACCAAATGCTTTAAAATTTTTTAAAGCCTTAAATAAAAGTTATGTTCCTGTTTAAGCTTATATGGCTTTGAAACCAGGTTGTTAGAGATGGTGAAAGTCCTTGAGGGGAAGCCGTATGAGGAGCGGCTGAGATCACTTGGTCTGTTTGGCCTGGAAAAGAGGAGACTGAGGGGAGACCTCATGGCAGTGACAACTTCCTCGTGAGGGGAAGAGGAGGAGTCATGACCAGTGACAAGACCCAATGAAACGGCCTGAAGTTGTGTCAGGGGAAGTTTAGGTTGGATATTAGGAAAAGGCTCTTCACTCAGAGAGTAGTTGGGCACTGGACTAGGCTCCCCAGGGATGTGGTCACAGCACCAAGCCTGAGAGAGTTCAAGAAGTGTTTGGATGATACTCTAAGGCACACGAAGAGACTCCTGGGGCTGTCCTGTGCAGAGACAGCAGTTGGACTTGAAGATCCTTGTGAGTCCTTTCCAAGTCAATGTATTCTGTGATTCTGTGATACTCTTCATGCTTCTTCTTAAAACAACTCTTGTTGTAAAACTCAAGACTTGTGAGGATAGAAAAAGGATGTAAGAATAACCTAACTCTGTAACACAGTAGTTAGTACACCCATTTAGAAAAGGAAGGTTATGTGGCAAAGACTCTGAAGCAGGCAATAGAAATCCAATGCTGTCATTACCACTAGGCGTGACTTTTTCCTCTAATGTGATGTATAGGAAATGGAGAGCAATGACAGTTTCGTATGGAAGCCCTTTCCAATTGCTGTTCCGAAAGTGTCTATAGGAGCAAGTTGGTCTTCAGAGGTGGATGGAAGGGTATTGATACCTGCTTGGGCAAAAGAACTCAATCATTGTTGAGTGACTGAGTCTTTTCAAGGCAGCATTTTCTAGGCATGCACAGAAACAAAATTGTATAAAGTAGGGAAAATGTAATGCAGTCTATTGATGTGCCAAAAGACTCCTGGGTGTTCTGAGGCTTATATCTTTGCCGTGCAGGCTGCATGTATCTTCCCAAGCCCTGCTGTGGGTCTGGTCCAGAAGCACTGTCTACTGGAGTTCTCCACCAGTAAAATGCAGATAGTGTCCTTATCTCCCTAAGGAGTTAAGGTATGCCCCATTATCAGATAATCAGCTAACATAAAAAGGACAAAGAAAAGCTAACAGTGTCCCTCTCAGTCTGCAAGCTGCTAGGAAATTATCATTCCAACTTGACGTGGGATGTTTTGAAAGGCAGAGAGCTAAAATACAATATTTCAAAATTGCAAGTAATTTGTGGGGAGACAAAATTGTGTTTTTTCCAAACTTCGTTCTGAGTGGTCCTGAGGAGGAAATAGAAACAGGCTTTCTAAGACCAGACCCTAGGACCTACACCTGAGTCCCCTAA
>VYZS01021770.1:0-34544 GCA_013400695.1 Neodrepanis coruscans
ATATCGTCCAGAACCAGGACACCATCCCATCTCCTCAGCTTCTGATCCCTGCCTTCTGCTCAACCCCTGCTTTCTTTCCTGCTGTCATTCTTTCTGTATTTGTATCATCTGTATATCTACCCTCTGCCTTCTTTTGTTTTTTCCAACTTCTAGTAAAATTTCTGGGCAGAGAAGACAACTTTCTTGGGACTTAGCAGTCTTATATGAGAGCCGGAGTCTTAAGGAGGTTCTGCAGACAAATTTTAAGATGTCAGTTGAGGATACTAAAATTGAGTTTTCTCATTACATTTTCCATAATTGGGTAGTTTTCCATGAAACCAGCAAAACACTTAACTTCCAGCTGGCCAACTGAGTTTGAAGGTGCCACTCTGGTAGTTGTAGGTGTTGGAATTCTTTGATAAAATGGTAATAAGGTGTGTTGGCCTGGAGAAAACTGGAATTGGTTCTGATTTTCTTTGTAAGAAACAGCTAAACCATTGTAGCTGGAACATGAAAAACATTCCAAGTGTGTTCATATAAACTGATCTGTATTTCAGCATTTGGAAAGGAACACCAATGGTCATGTTTTTTTCTAGATAGAACTTAAATTTACTTAAATTTCTTTATCTGACACTTGGTTGGTGAACTTAGGAATGAAAGGATAAGAAGATCTTTTGTTACACTTGTATTTTATAGTTGTTGCTAGAGGGTGGCATGTGTGCTCTTATGTTAAAAATAGAAAGTCACATATTTAAGAGGCTAATGCATTATCAGAGTCCAGTTAAGTGACAAATAAATGGAAATCATTGGGATCAAGCTCTTAAATATCAGTCTGATTCCATAGTGTATCTGTACTGTGAGAAGGCCATGGGACTTCTTATATTTTTGAAAATACTTTCATGGCTTGTTCATTACTGGGATAAACCAATTGCTTTCAGGGAGGACAAGCTTCTGAAGATGGTATTGAGTGTGTAGCTAATGGTGGGTGCTGCTTTAAGCAGATAGTTTTCTTCTGCTGGGAGAAGAGAAATCAAGGAATACTTGGCTTAGGAGGGCTACTGTCAGCGTGGGAGGGTGGTACCAAAACTCAGCTTTGCTGCTGAGTGCCATTTGTCTGGTTTAATTGGCTGCTGGGTAAGTGTATCTCCATGCTGGGAGTAGTTTGGTCTTTGCTGGTAAAGGATGGTATTGATTAATATTGATATCTGCTGCAGGGTAAATGCTGCTGTAGTCTGATATGCTGAAGCAGCTATTGATGGTTGATAGTAGAGTCTCAGCCTTTGTCTAACACATTTCCTCCTACCATTACAGTAATTGATGTTATAGTCCACTTCTCTTTCTGGGGGTGCAATATATATCACCTTACTGAATATGACAGGATTTCTCTGAGTTCTTTCCTTTGGTGGCATGTTGTACTGAAGAGTGGAATAGGCTCTGGGGAGCAGAGTCAAACCTGTGGTAGCTGGATGAGTTATCTCCCTACCTACCTCAGAGAGCTGTCCTTTCCCCCTGATGGCCTGGGATGGAGGGAGGGAGGATGCTGGCAAAACAGAACCACTACCTTTTTTACGCTGTTGGCATAAAAAATACAAGATTGTCAGTTTTGGTCCTAAGCAAATCCAAGTAATCTCTTGTGAGGTGGATCCAAATCCCTGGGGCCTCACTGTGCTGCAGCTGCCAGGAGACACTTGTGATGAAGTCCCATGTGGGATTCCTCTGCAGGAATATCCTGGCACTGGTTTAGCTGGACACTTGCTTGTGGAGATCACCCTTGGTCCCCTCTCTTGTTTTTGCTGGCTCTGTCTGTGACTTGCAAGTGTAAGGACAGAGAAGCCAGCTGGAGGTCGATGGTATCCCTTAAAGTCGAGGTGTGTCTTTTATTATGGAAATGATGCAAATAGCCTTTTAATGGCTTTTATTCAGTTAAATGCAACATGCTCTGCCAAAGCATGATAAAGGGCCCCCTTTTGTATGAACAAACAGGAGTGGCAAAAGTCACTGAGATTGTCAAGTAAATTTTATCCTCCTATCAGGTGGCAACAGTAGGGCCCCTAGAACTAAGACAAATAGAGCTAATGTCCTTTTAATGGTGATTTGATTATTCTTTCATTACAAGTAACTAGTTCCCTTTTCTAATTATATAGTTTGCTTTTATCTAAGAAAAATTACTCAATTTATGGGAGTGGACCATTAAACTTGCTCATCCATGAACAGTTTATTGTGGTGCTATGAGCTTGCTGGTTTCAGAAAATGTCCATTTTGCAACAGATACGTGTAAATTTTTGGTTCTGCTGTTTTGCCAATAGTCATGACAAATGAAAAAACAGGTAGTGAGAGTGGATGTGCAGGGCAGAAATGAAAAGGGCAGAGAGCACAAACCCTGCACACACTTGGCAAGTCTGTGAGCGAGTGAGAAGTATCAGAGAAGAAGGGAGTATGAGGGAATAAGATGCACTGGTAGTTGGAAAGGCTTCATGTTTAGTAAGGGTTTAGCAAATTCAGGGAGAACTCTGTTTGTTTTGTGTTTGATCTCCGTACTTCTTACTTTTTATCTCTATCTTCTTGTCCTTTGCCTGCAACTGCCATTTGAGAATGTCATCCAAATGACAGAAAGGACATCAGTCAACCAAACGACACGATGGGGATGGGAGAGAAGACATTGGAGGTGGAGTTGGGATCACGATGTGAGAAAGCCTCGGGTCCTGCAGGCAGGTCGCTGCAGGCCATTCGTGTTAGTTTGGTGGATAGCTGGGGTGTGCTAGGGATGCCAGCAGACAAAGTCAGTGCAGAGAGGTAATCAATTAACAGTTAGAAAAATAGACAAGCATTTGATCTGAAAGCACCCATGTAGTTTCTCTGTATAATCTAAATGTACCTTTTTTCTTCTATGTCATATAATAACAAAACTGATGGGTATCTGAAGAATTGTGAGTAATTATACCTCTACACTGAAGGTAAGCTGGGGTAATTCCTCACATGGGAACTCCTTTCTAGAGAGAAAGCCACTTTTATTCTGAAATACAGTGCCTGCTAGAGGAGCAATAACAACAAACTACAACTATCAGACTATTTTCAGTGTAGACAGACCATAAGAATAAAGTAAGGAAAGAGAGAAGAAAAAAAAGACAGAGATGGAAAGAATGTATCAAGTGGTTAACCAGAGATACCTGTGGGAAGATGTGATATAACTATCCTTACTTTTCCTTGTGAACTTTAGAGGCTGACATTAATCATGTAGTAACCCTTAGATATTTGTTTAAAGGTGAGATATTTTTTGAAATTCAGTTTTGAAGAGTTCATACTCTTCCATCAGCTCAACATGGCAACAAGATGTATGTGTATTAAATTTTTCCATACGGTTTCTAACAACAAAATTCTTGGTGACGAGTTTAAATTAGGACTCAGTACCATCTTTGTACATCTTTTCATGTACAAAGATCAGAAATCTGAGGATGATGAAAAATGGATGTTAAATGTCTAGCTAGTTATGATTATGTACCAACTACACCATTAATAATGATTTATATATAGGAAAAAAATAATTCTTCAATGGAAGAAGGGGATAGCATATGCATATATTTACACACATATTTTAGGCTGAAATGGACCTTTAACAAGCCAAGAACAGGGCACTACGTGTGCATTTTTAGTAACGGGATTAATTTCGGCAGGTAACATACTTAATCTTTGCTTTACTGAAAAAATGTATCACCATTGTACTTGCCATTATTATAAGCAAGCTTTTTAATGATGGCCTGTGCTAATGCAAATTGTATCACTTAATTACTTGCATTAATGTTGTAGGAAGCTTCAGATACACAGGATGAGTGTCCATGGAGCTACAAGCAAGGAAAAAACTTCAGACTAGGGAAAGAAGTATCTGCGTGATGGATTGCCTTCTGCATTAGTGAGATGAGCTTGTCAGTGGGAGGTTTTGCCTTTTGGAGAAACCTAAATGAGAGAGGCAACCTCCCTTTTCCCCCCTCTTTTCATGCTCTCATGCTAATGAGAGAGTAGAGCTTTCTCCTGAGGTAAAGAGCAATGCTAACAACATATATCCCCCAAGAGAGCACAATGACACACTGATGTTTGCTCTGTTGGTAGGTAACCCACATTTCTGGAGTGGGAGATGCACTTCTGAATAACGAGATTCAGATGTGGTCCTAATCCATGGATGAGTACATGAGGAATTTAGCATGGAGGTGTTAGATGTTCACAGTGTTAAACATTGATGCTGGGAGGAGTCTTCAGATCTAATTTCCATGTGTTTGAGCACTGGAGACTATCAAATAGAACACACAGAAAAGCTGTCATTAAATCTCAGTATTTATTTCATTCTGCTTCTTTATAGGGTTCCTCCAGAGCAGCTGTATGGTTCCCATTCCTCTCAAATTATTCCTGTTTATGTAACCTTAAGTAAAAGGTTTTTGAAAGGTTAGATGTTATTGTTAAGCGATTAGCATTTCTCCCCTTCTTACAAAGAGACAATTTTATGAATTGATCTACTTTCTATAACTTTAAATACAATGTTTCTATACATCTTTGCCTATGCTTAAAACCTCTGCATGGGCCATTACAATCATAAGATAATTAAGGGGAAAGTTTTAGTATAACATGTTATATTAAACATATCAAATATTTAATAAATAATTTTTTTTTCTGTTGTTGCAGATCACCACCTTTCCCAGCTATTTTGTTCAAATGTTTTCCTGGAGATATGGTGTCTTACTTCCCTGAAGAATTTCTCCTGAAAATAAATACAAAAAAACCTCATTGGATATTTAGTGAATATGTATTTATTCTTATAGAATCGTACAGTTGCAGAATGGTGTTGGAAGAGACCTTGAAAACTCATATGGTTTCCCACCCCTGCCATGGGCAGGGACACCTTTCATTAGACTGGTCCCATCCAACATGATCTTGAACACTTCCAGGCATAAGTCCTCCACATAAGTCATCCACAACTTCACTGGGCAACGTGTACTAGTGTCTCAATACCTTTGTAATAAAAAATGTCTTCCTTATGTCTGATCTAAATCTACCCTCTTTCATTTTAAAATCATTGCTCCTTGTCCTGTTGCTCAGGCCCTGGTTAAAAGTCCCTCCTCTTTCATATAAACCCCCTTTATATACTGAAAGGCCAAAATAAGGTCTCCCTTTTTGATATATATAGAAGTTTGTATCCTGGAGATGTCAGATCTGTTCCCCAAGACTTTGTTAGGACACTCCACAGATAGACAGGCATGGATTTCTCTCTGGTAGGCATAGTTCCAAGTTACGGAATTTTTGAGTATAGTAGCCTATGTAGCTTTTTGATAACATTTCCAGAGAATGATTCTTCCCATTTCACTGAGACCCCAGAGGTGTTTCTTTCCAGATCCTTAAGAAACTAAATAAAATTAAATAGGTTGACTATAAGCCGAAGTCTACAAATAGCAGAGAAATTTGTTGAATATTTATAATGGCTGAAGTTCACTCCTAATGGACCAATACAGAGACTATATATTAATTATGAGCAGGTTATGTTTGCTCAAGAGGCACATAAGCAGTCATCAGCTCTGTAAGAAGGGATCAATTCTATACTGTTTAAAGTGGTATTTTTAGAGGACTGAATTTTCTAGATTTTCCTGTTTTATATCATACTTATATACTTCCATTCAAAGTCATACATTTTTTTCAGGTGGAGAGGAATATTCCATATTGCTGATGCAATTGATTTTATTGTTACTCTTGGCACACAGACATTTAATTGGTTTGAAGGAACGGTAGTTGCAGGGCCTGATAAGTAGGATAATTGTCATCAAGAGCCATTTAATGCCTTGCTTTCACTGAGCGCAAACTCCTTTTGATTCACTTTAAAGGATAAAGCCAGATTTTTGTCTAGTGTAAATTAGAGAAAAATGCTTCCTGTGGTGCATATGTGTCTTTGGTACTTAATTAATTGCTTGAAGATTTTTCTTGTAAGCCTATTGTAGGATTTAAACAATCTCATTTGGTCCATCCTTGCTGCTGAAATTCTTCTGCTATACCTCTGTGTACGCTTTCTGTTTCTCATAGATCTCTGTGATGGGATGCTTGCTACTGAACACTGCTTGCAAGGTGAGACTCTATTGATTTAGACAGTGGTTTAATGCTTTCAGGACTTTTCCTGGTCCAATGCTTCCTGATACTCTGTCAGTTTTATAAAATGACAGTTACCATTGTGCAAATGTTTTTATTTTACTGACCACATCAATACTTAAATGTTTTCTTCCAAGACTGTACTCGCTAACATGGTGTTTCCTCTGTTTTATGTTGTCCATTCAACCAGCATTTGTTAGGTCTGTATGCAGTTTTTTTACAACATTATCTCAGTGTTCTGTTTTAACTGTCAAATAACATTGTGTCACTTTTAAACTTGCCCTGCTCACACACTTTTCCGGATCATTAGTTGAGACACATCAAGCAGTAGCCTGCATCTTTAAGCACTGTGCAGTCAATCTTTGGCCCAAGTGAAAAGTAAAACCTGTATTCCTCACTTTTTTGTTTACATGAGTGACAATGACAGAACTTAATGCATCTCAGAAGGCAACTAAACAAATCTTATCCCTGTAGACTTTAGCATTGATTGAAATTTGGGCCAGTTTGGAAAAAAAAGATTCTGTGAGCACCTTTAGTGGCATCAGAATCTCAAGGTGTTTCCAAGAAACCTGTAGGAGTTGCAGAAGTGAAGCCCCTAGATGAGTGTTTCCTACAGTGTCAGAACCATGCACTTGTTATCTGGGGTCTGACCACCCCAGACTGCCCCTGGTGGGCAGCTGACCACTTGGGTGGGAGATGAAGTGTGAGCTGAGGAAATGGGTGCATGTTGGACTCTGCCATGTCCATAAGCCTGGCTGGTGCACTGGAGACTGTACTCAGCTGACTCCATTGCAATGGGATTGATGTAAGGCACTCTTTCCTCTTTCTTCCATCAGTCTTTATAGTTGTTACTGGAAAAGTGTATTTCTGCATTTAGCTTGTCAATTATTATTCGATGCCCAGGTATGGTACAGAAGTCCACAATCCCTGGAAACTCTGCTTTCTTTGCTTTGTTATATTCCCAAATCTTCAACATAGGATGACTAAGTCCTGGCATCTTTTACATTCCCAACTGATTGCCTGGCTCCTACTCAGCTATGGGCTTTCCACTCTTTCTGAATTATTAATGCTGCTTCATTGCAAAAGAGCTCCTTAATGCCCATATTTAAGTACAAGAGCCTGATGTGAAACATTCCCTTCTGTAGTTCATCTGCTTCCTCAGATGCACATGGGGCTGCGAAGGGAACGGGCCGAGGTGATGGAGGAAAGAATCTGTGAGCAGATGGGGGAAAATGGGATCAGATATCAAAACACCAGGATGGGAGCCCCAACTGAGAAATCTGAACAGAAAGAAGTGTTTCATTAGTTGGAAGGAGATGGTTATGTCTAGTCCAATTTGGCAAGGAAGATCCATTTACTTTTCAACATTTTGCTAAGGCAGCTTCTGAGGGTGTTGTTTCTGCAAGCCTGTCTCCCCTCTCAGGTTTGTCTTTAATGATGAACAAATATGCTGGGTGTACCTTTGGGGAGGTAGTACGAGAGATGATGGAAGACTCTGTGCTTGTTCACTGAAGCACGAGAGCAAATTCTGTGCACATTTCAAGGCAGGCTCATGTCTGATTGCCTGTGTCTGCCTCAAATCCTGCAATTTTGCCTTACAATTCACTCCTGCTACCTGTGCAAGTGTAGCCTAAACCACCTATATGCATCCCCTTTGCATCTCCCTCCTTCCCTCCACCAAAACAACCTCAGTACCTCTTGAGCCTGAATTTGTCTTCATTCAAGACAAAAACTCCAGTTCTTTAGAGTATTCCATCAAGATCCAGTAGGACTTTCAGTGTTAGCATGTTCACTTTTTTACTGGTGAAAGTAATTCTTATACCTCTTGGTATCCACTTTGGTTCCTCAGCCCTGCTTGACATTAACAAGAGGTTGTCAGAGATTGTGCTTAGCTAAAATCACAGAATATTCCGAATTCAAAGGGACCCATCATGGAGTTCAACTCTTAAATGAATGGCTCATATGGCAATCAAACCACAACTTTGGTTTTACTCTTAGCCTACCTGTACAATACTCTGATCTTCCTCTATACTGACACAGCCTTTGAATCTTGTGGTATGCTCTTGTTTCATTAGCATGTTTTCATTTTCTTGTGCCAAGGTCGTTAATGAAAGTATTAAATAAGATCAGTTCCAAGGTCCTAAGCTTGAAGAAGCCTTAATTGGATGTGCAGGGTACATTTTATAGATAAACAAAGGACACAGCACAGATCCTCATGGGAGCAAATCAGATTAATCTTTGTGTCTTCTGTAGAGTTATTCTGCTTATTCAGAGGATACTGCTTCATTTCAGTCTTTTGTCCTGCACACAGATAGCAAAACAGTCCCCTGTCCTGTGGCCTGTATAGCTTTATAAGGGCAATGAAATATGGTTTGGAAGAAGCATGATTGAATGGATGATACTAATGTTGAGGTGGAGGCAGGACAGGAAAACTAGTGTGTTACTGCTGAGTATTTTGCAGCAACTTTGTAAGGGGAAAAATGAGCAAGAATGTCTTGTACATATGTGAGAAGAGGTAGAGGATACACAAGACGAATGCCCTGGAGGAACCTCACAGAAATATTGTATGTTCTTGGGGGCACAGAGTCAGAAATGCATTGTGCTCAGACAGCCACTTGTGAACAACAGACATGTCTTTATAGAAAGCACTAGTCAAGCTTATTGTATGTCTTCTTGCGTATGGAATTCTATTGTCATGATTCATGTGTACCTTTTACCTTACTTTATGTGCAGAATTAATTGCACTTTCTATGGAAAGGAAGGATATTTTCAACTATTTTCTAAAATCAAATAGCAAGGAATACATAGAGCTAAACACTAAAAAAACACACTATTAAGCATCTGAACAGCAGTTAGGAATATTAAAGCCCATGGGCTCCCAGAGGGTTATTTGCCCTTTGTGATCCCTGAGAGCTGTTATGCTGTACACTATCAACCCTTTTCCTGCCCCCTTCTGTCTCTCCTCTCTTTATTATACTGGTGCTCTGGGGAAACACAAAGGAGGAAAACAAGAAATTACTTTCCAATTTACAGACATTAACCCAGTGCAGATATCCTTTTGCTTTTTTTCCTCAGGTTTGGGTCTTCAGTCTCACAGACTCTTTCCAGACCTAAACAAATCTGAAGTTACAAGGATTTCATCTTTCCCAATTTTTCCTGGTCCCCTGGGGCTGTTGTCTAAAAAGGCAGTGCTCTTCTGGTAACTCAAGGAGAAATTTATTAAACATGGCATGGATTCTTAGATAACCAGGGAAGAAGCAGGAGCATAGAAGACTATTAACTAGAGAGAGGGATAGTGCATGTCTTCTGTTAGGAGGATCAATGGCCGCTTTTGATATGGGGTTGCAAAGTACATGAGAGGCAAATTAGTAAGTGGGCATGTTTAGGATTATCTTCACTTGGAAGGATGCTACTGTCATCAGGGAATGTTGTCAGCAGGGAAAATCAGATTTTTTTAAATGAGGATAAGGACAGAGAAGGAAAAATACATTCCATTCCTCCTGAACATCAGCCCCAGACACAAGCACACTCCCTCCCAGTATGAGCATCACCAGAGAGCTGTGTCAATGCACAGTTGTCATGCTAAGGTGAATGCACTACTTTTGGCATAAGTTCATTTAATTCCAGCAAGTCAGTATGAAGTACACTGCAAAATGATAGGAAAGCTTCAAAGAATTCCCTATAGCATCTGTCAGAATTGTGTCTGCATAGCCTGACCTCAGTGATTCCCTTCATAATAATAGTAAGTTATGCTGGCTCAAAGCTAAGGGCACCAACTAAACTGTAAGCCAGCAACATGTCTCTAGAAGTTTTTTTTTTTGCCTGTGGTCCTGTCTCCTTCCAAATGATATAATTTTTCTTTTAGCTGTGATTTTTTTTGACTAATGTAATACCCCATCATCAGTCAGCTCAGTGTAGGAGGAGGCAATAGGCTTTGTCAATGATCTGGACAAGAGGAACAAGGGCCCCTTCAATCAATTAAAAGATGACACCAAGTTGCGTGGGAATGTTGATCTGCTGGAAGGTAGGAGGGCTCTGCAGACAGGCTAGATTGATGGGCTGAGGCAAATTCTATGAGGTTCAACAAGGCCAAGTGCCGGGTCCTGCCCTTGGGTCACAACAACTCCATGCAGTGCTACAGGCTGGGTGAAGAGTGGCTGGAAAGCTGTCTGGCAGAAAAGGACCTGGTGGTGATGGTGATTGACAGCTGATGAACATGAGCCAGCAGTGTGCCCAGGTGGCCAGGAAAGCCAAGGGCATCCTGGCCTGTGTCAGGAATAGTGCCATGGGACACCTTCCACTAGGCCAGGTTGCTCAAAGCCATGTCCAACCTGGTCTTGAATACTTTCAGGAATGAGGCATCCACAACACCTCTGGGCAACCTGTTCCAGTGCCCTGTCCTTTGGAATGGTACCCTATCCAGTCTGTAGGGTAGAGAGATGCCCCAGCTGGGACTCAGAGAGAACCAAAGCAATCAAGTCTTTGGTAATAGTGTGCAGTA
Organism: Neodrepanis coruscans; assembly: GCA_013400695.1. Classification (NCBI taxonomy): domain Eukaryota; kingdom Metazoa; phylum Chordata; class Aves; order Passeriformes; family Philepittidae; genus Neodrepanis; species Neodrepanis coruscans. The sequence continues at coordinate 10,601 of VYZS01021770.1, forward strand.
GTAGGGCATGTTACCTTTTCTTGATGCCCTGGTAAAATTCTTGAAGCCTTGCTGTATTTATTAATTTTTATCACAGTGAGGGTCCTAGCTATTCTCCTGTATCCCTCACCTACTTTTTTTCCTGTGCTAAGCACTTACTAGGGATGTGGCCAAGAGGCAGTTTTCTCAAAAGGTCATCAGTGCCAGACTTAAGTACAGGATTGTGCCACCAGCTAGAATACTGAAGACCAGCATTTTCCTGTTTGCCAAAGTGCAAGAAGGCAGTTAATGATTGCAGCAAAAAATGTGTATCTGGCAAAATATGTTGGGATGTCAGCAAAAGAATATGTAATATTTTCAGAAGTATCCACCTACTGTTGTCCTGAAAGGGTTAGACTCCTCCAACAGGTTACTGAATCTGCCCCTGAACTGGGTTTAAATCTTTTCTAGTTTGGACTAAATAACATCGGTTGCAGGAGCAAGCCTAGTTAATACTATTCTACAAGCTCTCCTACAAGGATTCATGATGAAGGTAAAGATCATGTTCTTCTTTCAATGGCTTTGTTCTTTCTCTTGTTTCAGAAGGCCAAAAGGCAAGTGGAAAATCTTGTGACTCCTTGACTTGAGGCACACCTGAATGTGCAGTGTTGCCCTTTCCATTCCTGTGTTAGTGTTTAAGCTGTAGTTCCACCAACCAGTCTTTAGGCTTGAGCAGCTTTCTGAGTGCACTGGAATGCATTCCCAGTTGAACGTGATTATTATTGTTTATTGTGTACTGGGTGTTCATCTTGATGTTGTTAAAACTCACAGCAAGTTTGTGAAATGCACTACACATAACTCCTATCCCTCTGACATCCATCCAGCTGGAGTAAGGCATGGAAAGGAAAAGACAAAAATCCCTTTCCTGGCTCATACCTTACAGTAAGAGATCACTTTTGTCCAATTTCCCTACATTCTTTACATTCTTTAAAAATTGTGGTGGGTTGACCTTGGCTGGATGCCAGGTGCACGCCAAGCCACTCCCATTCCCAGTCAGATAGGGGAGAGAAAATAAGATGGAAGACAACTTGTTGGCTGAGATACAGCAGTTTACTACGTGAAAGTGAAAGTACACATGCACAAGTGAAGCAAAAAATAGCAAGATTTAGTCTTTACTTCCCATCAGCAGCAATGTCTGGCTGCTTCCCGGGAAGCAGGGCTTCAGCTCATGTTATGGTTTCTCAGCAGGCAACCATTGTAGACAATGAATGCCCCCCCCTTCCTCTTCCTTCCCTTAGCTTTTATATCTGAGCTGATGTCATATAGTATGGAATATCCCTTTGATTAGTTTGGGACAGCTGGCCTACTTGTGTCCTCTTCCAGGATCTTGCCCTAAATTGGGGAAGGAATGTTACGCTGCTAGTGCTGTCTTCAGCAGTAGCCAAAACACTGGTGTTTCTACCTACCAGTGCCAAGCAAAGAACTGTGAGGGCTGATGCACGGAAATGAACTCCATCTCAGCTGGACCCAGTACATCAGTCATGGCTGAGTCTGGAGGAGAACCAGCCAGACCACAAACCTCCTGCAAAGCCACTGGCTTGAGGCACAGAGATGAAGGTTAGTAAATGTTAACCTGCAGGGGAAGGAGTGTGCTCTGTGAGCATCTCACTCTTTCCTCTGAAGGATCAGGGATCTGTTTCTTCAAAGGAAAGGGAACTCTGGGGATAAATATCCTCTTTTCAACACCACTCCCTTTCAATGGTGGGGAGAAGAAAAGTTCCCTCTCCTCAGTGAAAAAGTCAACACCAACAGTAGACTTGGTCCTGAACTCAGGATACCATATTGTCTACCTTCCTATGCGAATTTTACCATTTGTGTTTCCCCAAATCTGGACAGTAACTTCCTAGCACACTTCCAGAAGGATGTGGTACATGTGTTAAGGTACACTACAGGCAATGTGCCTTGTATGTACAGTGATTAGTTCATTCCCATTTTGGTTGCAGGCTTTCTCTGCCAAATATTTAGAAGAAATTTAGTTGCTATGATATTGCAGGTATACATCTGCCAGGATGGATCTGCTCTGAGTGATGTTTTCTTTCTCCAAGCATTTGTCCTTTGAAACATTGTCCAAAGGAGACACTTCCTTTGTAATTCCCAGCAAAGGATAGCTTGAAAAACAACAGTAACCTGCTCCAAACCAGTTCCTGAGCTGAAAGGAGGAATATGGCCACAACAGCACATCCCACCATTAGGCAAAATAAAACTGGATCTGTTGCTTTTTTCCTGCTCAAAGAAAGTGAAGTGAAACAGGACCCTTGCAGCTCTTGGTATCAACCTAATTGAATAGAAAAATTAAGGCCATCAAGTAATCTGGACTTTATAGCTGGAATCTAATCTCTTTCAAAGCATATCAAGGATGTGCATCATGACTGTAAAAGGCATTATAATCATGGCAACAGAACTTGCACGCTGATTTGTGCTCCTTTGCCACAAAGTACCCTGGTGATTTTCCTTCTGTTGTCATTCTCCATCCTGAGAGATGCTGAGCTCCCATTACAGCTCGCAGTCTGGTGGTGGAAGTGTGCCTGTCTCATACAGGTGTGTCAGTGAGCTGTTAAGAGATTGTAAAAAGTTTAAAGACAGTAAGATGAGGTGGAGTCCTGTATGTTTTCAAGCAATACCTGGGCAACAGTAAGTGATGCCCTGCCTACGATATCTTTGGGAAGTTCCTATCACTTTGTCATCATGACTGTACTTGATATCAGGGGCAGTACTGCTGTAGGTATGAGGTTACTGCTGAATTAAGTCCCTTCTATGCCTCCATTTTAGCCCTTTCCAAAATTAGAGAAGCTGGGGAGAACATTAGGATCTTTCTAATGAAAAGGTGTTTGGAGCATAATACAAGACTTCATTTGTGCAGACAGGGAAGTTTTGCTCACCCTTAGTAGCTGCACATACAGGAGGCAGTTGAACACAGCCCCTGCTCTCATCATCTGTCACTGCCTGGATGTCACTTTATGTGCTGCTAAAACTCTCCAGCCCAAAGAAGTATCACACTTCTCTCATGGAGTTTTTCAGATTTTGTCTGATTCATGTATTAGAACTAATCCCTGATAATCTAATCTAATCAAGCATTGCTCAAGAGCTTGTTAAAACTGAACATTAACATCTAAGTAATATTCCAATACTGCATTTAATTTCATTCGTTTTTCACTTAATGCAACATCTTGCTTTTGTTTAATTCAATTTCCTCTCCTATTTTTTTTGGTGTATGCCCACACAATATTTAAATTATTGAGATTGCTGTGTGACAGATATTTAAAATATTTAAATTGCAAACTGAGGACTGGTTTATAACTCATTGTTTTAGCTGAAATCATTAAGAACCCTCAAGAAACATACATTGAGGCTTAGCACTGAAACACTGCTCAGCTCCTTTTCAAATTTAGAATTTCAGCTTTCACCCACAGATCGATAGTTCTTAAATGTTACAACCACCTCAGTTATGAAAAAAATTGAGATCGTGTTAACAGATTTCATGTGGTTAAAGTCTTAATTCCCTGCCAAATACCTCAAAAGCATTATTAAATGCTATGGGAGCTGAGCACTTAGGTGCTCTGATGCAAACAGATGCAGAGAGGCAAAACCAAGTTTAGCCAAGCCAAGCCAAGCTACAAGCAAAGCACATTTTAGCCCCCAGATCCTTTTAGCAGGTCCTTTTTCTAGGGCACAGCATGTTGTTTACAACAAAGGAAATATTACAGCTAAAACAGTCCCCAGGGGGCACTTCCCTGTCTCTGTTAACCGGAGGAAACAAGACACGCCTTCCATGTGACCTGAGAAACTGCTTTTTGTCGTGCCACATGGACCTGAGGGAGGCAGAGATGCCAAAACCATCTCTAGGCTGCTTCTCTATCTTATAAAACTCTGGCAGCATTTGTTAATGCATGTGAGCTCTGGGACATGGAGATGTAAAATGCAATCCAGTGCTTTTGAAGATCACACCAGAACTCTTGCCTAATCCAAAGGTCATGTATTGTTATAATGTGTCTTGAAATAAGAAAAGCAATCCTTCTTCTTGATGAGTTGAAAGCAGCACTGCACCCTGATAGGAGTATGCTGCCCTATTTATATTGTGGATTGTTTCTCACCACTTGCATACTAGAGTTCTGCTTTGTGGAAATGGTGTACAAACCCTTAAAGGACTTTGGTTTCAGTAGGCAGCCAGGGCTGATATCGTCTCAGAAGTTTTTAAGAGCAGGGTTCAATGGGACAGCAGATCCCTCTGTTCCTCTGGATTACAGTGTCCTTAGGTTGGTCTTGGTTTTCAGAGCTGTGTTATTGTAAAAGTCAACATTTTATCAGTGTAGCTGTCTGCATCTCAGTTTCGAAGACAACTAATGTCCTCAGAAGTACTGAGAATTCATGATTCCTATGCTTCTGGCAGCTCAGTTCTGAGTTTCAATTTATGTATTCAACTGTAATATTCATCCTGCATTTGTTATGCAAGACATAAAATATTTTCTAATAATGCTGTTTTGTTAACAATAGGTCAAGTTAAATTGCAGTACTTTCTACAACAAATATTTTATTAATAACATTTGATAAATGTTAAACAATGGGTAGGAAGGAAACATTTTTCATCTCTTCCATGATCATCATCATGCTTTATGAGTTTTGGGCAGGTTTATGAGTAGACTACAGGAGAATTCTACATCTTGACTTGTGAAGGCTGCTGAATCACACTGCTTGCAGCAAGGCTCTGAGCAAGATGCTCAGGCCAGGCCAGGCCACAGAACTCTGGCCTGAAGAACACATTAAAAATGTACCATTTAAAATTACTCTTGAAGAATGATGCCCAGCTCTAATAAGCAGAGGTGAGCAAAACAGGAAAAGCTGGGAAAAGCCTGAGAATTCTCTAAAGGTGGTAGTTTGAAATCTGCCCTTGTATAACTTGTTGAAGTCACCAAATATGAACGAGGGCCAGCAAACTCATTCATTTTTTAATTCTATAAATAGTTTCCTCTCTCCAGCGGCATGAGTTTAAGGTTTAATAGTGGTTTGGCAATTTGCAGAGAAAACCTGAGCAGTCTGCCAGCTTGTGAGGGAGTAGTAGAGGGATGGTGAAACACCCTTCGACTCATTCCCACTGGAACCTACTGATTTAAGGTTTGAAATTAACCCCTTTGTGGATTCAACATTGAATGTGGCCGATTATTTGGAAAATATAGGAAAACCCAGACCTCCAGTGAGGCTGCCTTCCCTGATGCTCTGCCTGCTTGCCTGAGCACCAGGATCCAGCACCTCAGCAGGAGATCTCTGTGTTTTTATGCACACCAATTTCTGCATAGTTTTCCACATGAGGGAAAAGTGCCCCAAAATGTTTGGGTTGGTTTGATTTGGTTCTTCTTCTTCTAATTTTCTCTTACAACTTGCTTTCCCAGCTCAATTCTATGTTGCTAACTGGAAATGCAGAGTTAAAGGAGGCAGTAGTGGATCTAAAGAAACGAGGCAGGAAAGAGAAAACAATGGCTTGGATAAAAACCATTCCCCTGGACAGAAATGGATAACCAGGCTGAGAGGAAAGAAGAGGGATCCTTAAGCCCCTGTCTGTGGGAGAATACTTTGGGGAGGCTTGGGAGAGGGGGGCAAGCTGAACTGTGAGCATAGGAGCGCTGTAGGAGGGGAGGGAGCTGTGGGCTGCAAGGGTATGCCAGCGGGAAGTTGGAGACAGAGACAGGGAGCTGATTGTGAGCAATGTCTGCTGCTCCTATGACCCCCTAGGATGAGCAGGACTTGCCTGGGCTAGGAACAGAGAGGATACGTGTAGGTAAGGGAATGTGCTGGGAGAAGTATGTGTTTGTCTGGGGCATTATACCTTGGCCATGTGTCACTTCACTTTTTGGTGGGGATGAATAAAAAAGGTTTATTGAGGGGAAGTTGCAGATTCATAGCAATTGTCTGGTGGAAAGCAAGCATTTTTCTGGGAGAGCCGACATAGCTGTAGTTGGTCACAGCATAGTGTGAGCCTTGGCAGATCACCCAGGATAGGAAGGACACAAGCCCCTCACTGAGCATCCCTGCTGAGGCCCCAGAAGGGAGGGAAGTGTCTATGTCACAGCAGTCATGACAGGGCAAAATTCTCCTTTATTGTTTACTGTTGTTAATCTTCAGTTCAGAGATCAAGCAAACATGTCAAGAGCCATCATTGCCTCTGCTGTGGATCCTCCACTTGGAGGAGGTCCCAGAGGGAGGTTCCTGGAGGGCAGCTCAAGCTGCAGACCTGCTTCGTGTCACTGACACAACTGTGCATGGAAAACAAGTATACCAAGAAGTCTGTGCCCTGGCCTGACCCCAAAGCTGTGCACAGCATGTTCTCCTATGGAACAGAGAGCCTGCAAGACTGATCCTTCTTCCCACTGCCATCCCAGGTTCAGCTAGCCTTTTTCTTTCAGGAATCTATACCCCTCAAACAAGAAAGGGAGGGATAACCTGTCCAGGAGACATCCAAGAGGAACAAATAGGGAGGAAGAAACTTCTCAAGATCCTCCTGTGCTTTTGGCCTAAGATGTCACCTCCCCTTAACAGCAGTTTTTACTTTCAGGCAAGGCTTCATCATGGTCATCTAGTGCTCAGGTCTCCACCCATGTTATGGGACACCTGTACAATACCCGTAGCATCTCAGTTGGCCCCAGTTTTACCTGTTGCCCAAAATACTATATAGGATTGGGCAGGGAGAAAAGATCTCTAAAGGCAGCATCTTGAAATGCCAGAGTACAGTTCTTAGCCAGGCACTCCCACCTTACACAGAAAGTGAGAGCCCTGTCCTTAAGTACCTTGAGTGAGGTGTTTTCAATTCGCAAAACTTCCTGAGACTCTTCACCATTAGCCTTCTCACATTTTTATTCATTCTGCAGAGGAGAATATTTATTTTTTAAGAAGATAAGGAGTATGTGTGTTGTTAATTAACAAATGTATTAAATATTTCATCAAGGAAATTATTTGAACAGGTACTTTGGGTTTCATGTGCTGTTTACTTTTAAGAGCTTAGGTGAGAAGTGTTGCTTGAGGGAAAATGTGATCTTCTTATGCTAAGATAAAACGTTTCTCAGCCCAGGTCATTACATTTATTTGGCTGTGACCCTGATCAAAAGAGTAGTGAAAGTAGTTCATAAATTGACATATATATCATTGGCCTGATGAAAGACTAGAACCCATAGGCTTTAAATATTGAGCATGACACTATTTTGTAGAAGTTGTGCTGTTAATATTAATATCCTGGTGAAATTTGTATGCACATAATTAAAAGTTGTCATATGGACTGTTCTCTCTGTGTGGAATGACACCTTATCTGAACAAAGGCACTGCTGAACTTCACAAGCATTTGGAATTAGATTCTCACTTGGAGTAAATTGTGTTTGATACATTGACTTCATTGTGCCTGTGTTGGATAGATTTTTATGGAAGTTAATTGTGGCTTGGGCTGTGTTTAGACATTTACATATGACTTAACATTATGTTGTTTACACATAGAGTACAATACATAGGAATACTCTGGTCTTTGTAGTCTGACAAAATGCCAGTGAGCTTGTAGGTGTGATGCAATGTACCTGTGATCAGGGACAGCTGAATCAGGGATTGAAAATGAGCTGTCAGAGAAGATGCCATGAAAGCAGGCTCAGCCTACAGTGCCAGCTCATCTAACCTTTGGCTGTAGGGGGAAAAAGCAGGGACGTGTTCTTTCTTCTCTCATGGTTTGTTGTCTAAAATGACTACATTAGTGCCTGAAAAAATAAGAAATAAAAACCAATTCATTTCTGTATTGCTTTTCCTCCATAAATCAAATGGTGTTTTGGGAGGATTACAATCCTTCAGATTAAGTAGTTTGACATCAAATAATTTTGTTGGAAGCTGTGAAGTAAAAAGGAGAGAAAAGAAATTTCTATTCTTTTCTCTTTACCAAAAATTGTTGTCCTCCTTTTTGGCTGTACAGAGCAGATAATTCAGACACAGTGGGCTTGTTTTCCTCTCAAACACAGCAGCATGAATCAATAACTATACCAAAGCCAGGACCCATCTGCATGAGAATCAGACTGCTGTAATTATAGTTGTATTGCTGCAGTTATGCCATATAATCTCCCATGAGGATCCTCTGATTACAGGATAAAGAGTGACTTTTCTTTCAGCTTAGTTTAAACTACCTCTTAAGAAACATCAACTGTGCTGAAAATGGCCAGGGTTCATATTGGAAGAGAAATGCTCACATGGGGAATTATATTGCCAGCATGATTAATTAAATTCACACCTTCCTTACTGGTGTAATTCCTCTTATCCATTGTTAATGTCAGGTTCAAGGCAATGTAAATCCTTCTTGCAGCCTTTTTAAACTTCTGTTTAGAGTCTCCAGCTAGCAAGCTGCCCAAATAGAGAACCTTTTTTTTGACATTTTAGCAGAAAGGTGCTTTCTGCTGCTGCACAAGGGCTGGGCAAAGCCAGAAGTCAGTGGTGTAATCCTGTCCATGAGCTCTCAAAGCAGTGGATAGTGTCCAGTAAACATTAGTATTCCCAGTGTTACATCCTTGTTTATTTGTAATCGGTTAGAAAAATGAGATCTTGGCCCCACTGATGCCAATGGTAGAAGTTGGAGAGGGTCAGAGCAAGACAGGTTTTTGCCCAGAGAGCACAGAGGATTTCTCCACGAGCTGTCTTTGTCTGGCTTCCAACCCTGGGCTCATTCCATCAAGCAATGGTTTTCTTCTAAAAGAATCAGGAAATCCTGTAAATCTTTCCCCATGAGACAGGTTAGTTTTACCAGCTCCAACAGGACGTAACCATACACACAGAAACTTGCTCAAGTCCCTGCATGAAGATTGAGCTTGGGCTGGTAATAAGGATTGATTTTAACCCTGAGGTCATTTCTCCTGGTTGTTTGTCATGACCTGCTACACCTCAGAAACTGGAATGATCCCCCTTCCATTTCTCAATCTGACTGTCAAAAAAGATGAAGTATTATCAAATATTATAGTCAGCAGTTTCAGTGCCAGAAGGGCTGTTCCTCAGCAAGTTCCCCTTGGCTGGCTGGATATGGTGCACTGTGCCATCAGCAGTGACCTACCCTGGAGATAGAGCCCACTGTTGGCTGCTGGCAGTGCTTGTATCTTGGGTGAGTTGATGCCTTTTTTTCTGTTTAAAGGCAAGCTGAAATAAAATGGGTACTCCTTATGTGATTATTAAATATACGTGTTCCTGATTTTATTCCATCAAGAAAATTAAATCCTTTGATTTTGCTTTAGTGTATGCAAACCTTTGAAAACCTAGGTTAGAAAGAAGTACAAATTTCTTCTTAAGGCCACTGAAAACATTGTGAGTAAAGATGGACCAAGAAATAGTTTCTGCCTCACAATGTGATTACATGAAGGTTCCACAGCTGAAATATGAGGCCAGAAATCTGCATCTTGAGGTTCTGGTAGGTTTAAATTGGAGATAAAATGGTGCCCATCACTGATAAGAAGAGTTGTCTTTTTTAGCTGTTTTTTTTGGTTGTTTTTTTGGGGGGTGGGGTGGGTTTTTTGTTTGTTTAATTTTGTTTCGGTTTGTTTTTTAAAGGAAAACTGTGTTAAATTATCTTAAATTATCCTGTCACTGAGCCTGTTTTAATCAGTGCCTTACTATGTGTAAAAATTGTTAAAACCTGAATTCTGCTTTCTCCATTAGAAAGTACAGCAAAATCCCATTCACCTTGCTTTGGTGGAAGACAACACACCGTACCTGTATAGGGGTGATCACAGCTTTGAAGTAGGGCCATACACGTGGGTGTCAGCTCAGTGGGATGTTGACATTCAAATTCAGGGTGGGTTCAAGCTTAGGTTTTGTCTCTCTCCTGCCACAGCTTCTCTTTCCTGAAGGTGTAGAAGGTGAAGCAAAGCTGAAGCGTATTCCTTACATTACTCCCAAAGAACGGCTCCACATTTCTATGTGATAGCTACAGAGCCATTTCCTGTGCAAGAAGATATCATTCCAGCTTGCATCCAGACTAGACTACTGTGATCAAACTTACTCCTCTTACTCAGCCTTCAGCAAGCTTAAAACCTCATAACTCTGCAAATACAGCCCAAAGTTCTTGCTGCATGACAGCTGATCTGTAAACTCAGTCATGAATACGGTGCAATACGGGCTCTTTCTTTAGCTGCCATTTTTCAGGGTCTAGCTCCACATTGTGCAACCAGCTGTACCAGTTCTTACGAGTATGTACCTTTGTGCTCCAAATTCAGGTGAACTGCTTTGGCCCTGTCTTCATTGATAACAGCACACAGCAGGGATGTGGAAGATGCACACCTGAAGCACAAATATGCTGCAGTCTTCCTAGAAAGAAGGAAGAGCACCACAGCTGATGGAAATCAATTGTCTCTGTGTGTTGCTACATGGATGGATGATGTACAGGAATGTACAAAAATGTGCCTTTCTCTACAGTTTGTACGCATTCCTTTTCCCTTACATACCAGACCTGCTTCCTCAATACTTTGAAATAATTTTATTGACCTGATACGCTTGGCATGCAGAGGTGATACTGCTCCTCTGAGTCACTCCTGTGGGATGAGGTAATGCTGCTAATGGGTTCCCCATGAGCTGGGGCGGCGGCTGCTCTCCCCTGTAAGAGTGGTGAACAAGAGACAGTACAGCTGAGCATGGGGGCTGCTCCTCCCCTCAGAACTTACACCTGCAGGAGGCTAGTCTTCATTAAATTGATTAGCCCGATTTCCTTATGCTTTCCTTATGCTTTCCCTCCTGTATGTCCTGCAGGCAAATGCCCAACCTGGCTCTGCTGGTTCATGGTGGCATGGATTAGTAAATCAAGGTTTCCTTCTTACACTACACATGAGCATCTTCCTGGCACAACAGGTCCTCCCTGCTCTCTCCACAGGGTGTAAGCTTCCACCATGCACCAAATGCAAGATTTGGCCAGTGACAGCTTCACATACCATATTGCACTGTGCCAGCAGGATGTCCCTTTTTCCTTGGGGGTGTCCATGCTACCTCTGCTTCCTGTAAGCACTTGCCTCCTTCCGCCTGTGGCTGCATTCCTCTGCATCACTCGGATTGTTCTGCATCTTTCTCTATCTCTCTGTGTCCCCCTGCATATCTGGATGGTAAGAGCAAGGTGTCAGGCCAGAAAGCAGCCTCTTAGTCCTTCTGCTCCTCCCATTGGGAAGCAGTCAAATCTGAGGAAGCAAGGCTTGCTGGAGGCTGTACCTGCTCTGTTTGCTCAGAGGCCATGCATGTTCTCCCCTATATGTATTTCTTAATTATGTTGCCCCTAGCTCAAGTGCCATTCACCTGGAACAGGCAGGCTTTCCTCCAGTGCAGCAGTGTCCTTACAGCCCTGCTAGTGCTGCCACAGGATGCAACTGGGAGCATGCCCAGGCACTCAGACAGACCACTGAAGCATTATTTATAATTCAAATGTACATTTTATATCATACCGTATCATATAATGTATTGATATTTTATATTACTCCCAGCCCTCCTCCTCTTGCTGGGAGCAATCCTCCCTGTCGGGCTGCAGCCCCAGCAACAGGGGTGTGCAGGAAGGGGAGTGCCCCCAAAAGGGACCACAGAGCACGCCAGGGACATCATGGCTGATCAGTTCTTATCTGCTCTCCTAAAGCTGATGAAAGCTGTAACAGGAGCATAAACTTAGCATTACCATATCCTATTAATTCTATAGAAGTAATTACATGCTGGTGTCAGATCTGGATTGTATACATACTAGCAGTTTATCTCTTATGGCACAAATCTGACACTGATGATCGCAGAACCACAGCCACAAGTTCTTGTACAGAAATGATGTTCCCCAGCACTGATGGCTACAAGAGATGGTGCTCATGCTATTCTGTGATATGAAGGTCAATCAAAAGAAGGATGTCACATTTGGTACCCCAGGGGACCCAATGAGTTTTTTACAATCATAGAATCATTTAGGCTGGAAAAGACCTTTAAGATCATTGAGTCCAAATATCAGCCCAGGACTGTGAAGTCCAGCTCTTAACCATGTCCCCTGGTGTTGCATCTACACATCTTTTAAATCCCTCAAGGAAGGGTGACTCAAACACTTCCCTGGGCAACCTATTCTGATGCTTGACCACCCTTTCCACAAAGAATTTTTTCCTATTATCCAATCTAAGCCTCCCCTGGCACAAATTGAGGCCATTTCCTCTTTAAAATGTTTCCCATCACTGTGAACAGTAATTATCTCTGAGCACTGCCAATATTGCGTCCCTCATGTTCAGCTGCTCTTTGCCACCACTACTTTTGAAAGAGATCAATATGACACAAATTTGTGAGGATGCATGTTCCCATAAACCTAAGTCTTCCAGCATATGAACAAAGCCAGAGCTTTTTGAAGATGGTGAGTCTTTGAATGAAGCAGGAAGTGTCATAGGCTCATGGAAGATATGGTCATGAGTTGTGAGTGGTCTACAAAATACCTGCATCCTTCCAAATCTATTCAGAAAATATCTGCTAGATTTTATCAGGCTAAAGAAGCTGAGGTAACACTGACTAGTCTTTAAACCTCTGATTTAAGTGGACAAATGTACTGGAAAGGCCTTGATATTCTACATCTAGCTCTATAATAGGAACACCCTTACTCATTCGAGAGCAGTGGCACTTGCTTGTCTGAAGTGTTCAGATTTCTTACGCATGCTGTGACATTTCCCTTCAATTTAATAGCATTAATTCTACAGTAGGATTGCCTTGGCTTGTTTCTGGGACACTCTCCTGCCCAACCTTTTGCTACAGTTGAGCAAATGAAGACTTTTTAGTGTGCAGAATTTGCCATTTGTGTATTCTTTGATACATGTTTTTTACTTAAATTCATTTAAGTACAACACTTTTCTCTCTCTCCCTCTCTTTTGTGTGTGTTTCTGTGTGTAGTGCAAGCCCATCTGCATTTAGTCTAATGAGTGGGAACTGTGGGCACGCAACAGTACATGATCCCCTCTATTACATAATTAAGTTGCCATAATGTATATGACTTAGGAATATGTCTGAACAAGTTGCTATGAATCATGCATTTTTTCAGCCTGAAACTGCCCTATTTAGGTTTTGTTAATCATTTCACTGCTTCTACATTTCGAAGTAAAGCTTCCCTTTGTTTCAAGTCCAAGGGCAAAAAGATGGAAAGGGTGAAACACATTTCCATCTCAGTTATTCTAGTGCAAAATGAACATAAGGTAAATAACACCATGCGCATTTGAGATCAGAATCCAGCACAGAGTCTCTATGCTCCATGATACGAAGTTTCTTTAGTCCCAACAGACTGAACTATCAGTATCAGCAGGCAAGTAGATGGATAGTCATTGTAGTTCAATATCTCACATATTTTTTGCCACAGATCTGCAAGGCAACTTTAAAAAAAATTAAAAATTATTGAATTTTAAATCTGTTCTTTTCTTTATCAATTCCTACTTGATCAAAATAAAAAACCCCAAACAAAATAAAACAAAAAAGACCTACAAAAAACCCCCAAACCAAAACAAACAAAAAACCCCCACACAAATATCTCCATGTCTTTAGCATTGGAGATATTAATTATCTCCAATTAAAATCCATCTTATCAGGAGCTGTGTCCAATCAGATAGAGGATCTGCCAAAAACAAGAGAGAGATTTGGCTGGAATGTAAAAAGTCAGTGTTAAAAGGAAGAAAGGCCAATGTCTACTTATTTATCCTATGTAAAACCTTGTCTTTGCTGGAGTTACTTTAGCTTTCACCACACAGCTCAGAGCAGAGCTTGGCACTGGACTGCCTGAGGTTTTAACGTGTGGTTCGAGTACACAATAAGTAGACAAGGTAGCTGAATCAGTGTCTGGGGAGCAGAAACACATGTGAGTCAAAAGAGAAATAATACCACTCGATAAAAGAATCCACATGGTTAAGAGAGCCTCTGTCCCATTGCCGGCACCGTGTGGGAAGGCAGCGGGTCCGAGGGACCTGTGTCTTGCCCACGGGAGCTGGGGAGGTGCCCTGGCCTGGCCCCAGCACCATCCCTGGGCAGGACTCGTGTGCGCAACCGGGCACCAGCCAGGAGATCGCTCGGTGGGACCACAGTGGGATCTTCCTGATTCTCCCTATAAAAAGCAGTATCAACAGGCAACCCGTTTTTCAGACTGGAGACTTGCTTTACTGTGGATTTTGGTGATTCACACTCCTTCCTTTGCTTCTGCCTTATTTCTGCTGTGTCAACCACAGCACAGCGGTTGCATCTCAGGGACATCTTATTACCATGCAGAATGTTATACTGAATGAGTAATTCAACCTCTGCAATGTGTTTTAGAGTCAGGCTTGCAAAATAACTGTTGAAGGGAAGGGACTGACTGCCGTGTGAAAGAAACACTGGGTGTACCTCTCTGTCCTGTATGGAGGAAGGTAGCGAATGCACATATTCTGGTGAGAATTTAACGTTCTGTGTTTTCCAAGATGCATTCACGGCACTGTTTGCACCGGTCCTGCCTCTTTTTTACACACTGTAGCGTGGAGACTGCATGGAATGAATAGCGAATGCTATTGCTGTGGCAATTCGAACGGGGAGGGGGGCCCTTTGTCATGCAGATTAGAGCGCTTGTATTCATACAGGCAGGGACTTTCTTGGCGCAGTCAGGGGGTTTTCTGCAGCTTTTCCTCTTTGATTAGAAGATTCACCAATGTTATTCCTATTCCTTTTTAGTATAGGTGTCTGGCATGAGCTTACGTTTCATTCAGAGACTAAATTAACTTCACAATGGTTCTATTTATAAAGATTTACTAGAGAGCACAATTAGAAAAATGTAGATGGGGTGACAAACAGTAATTCCCTTTGCTCTCAGTGGTTATGATCATATTTTCCTCTTTCACAGCACAGGAATGCCAGAGGTTTAGGCCACTTTGATTGTGTTAAATACTCAGGACTTTCAGACTGTCTTTACTGGGTAATAAAAATAGAAAATGTTTTTATCTGGTGTAGCAAACTCAAGCTGTCTACCTGTCTGTGAAGTAATACTGGTGATAAGGCAGGACTGTACCCACGTTGAAACAGTTAACAAAAGGAATTCCCTACTGGAAGCTGGTGATGCTAATGGCCTTCTCCAACTACACAGAGGTAAGCGTGACCTGCACCTTGCCTCCCAGAGATTTTCCATTTAAACATAACTGGACTTACTGCAAAATACTCTGACAGTCATTGAATTTAGCCAAGGCTGAGTGTGTTCATCACTTCTGAGCCTACCAAACTCTGAGTAGCAGAATTTCAGAAGTGAACAAGCACCCTGAAGGTTAAGTACCTTGAGGACACTAAGAACTAGGGAAAATTTGTCAGAATACAACATTTTAGGTCAGTGGCACAAGGAGGACGACAAACCTGGAGGTTAGTCTTTCTTCTCAGTCCCATGCTCAGCCCACATACCGACTGCTGCTCGCTCTCCTGCTGCAGCAGTAATTGCTTAGACATTTACTCTATATGTCCCTTGAAAATTGTAACACTTTAAAAACACTGGGGGATTGTCCAAGTTATTTCTTCACTGAAGTTATTTGAAGATATTTGAAAAAAGAAAAAAGTCCTTGAGGTAATCCCAATGTACACAAAATCACACAAACCACTATAATAAAATAATGAAACAGACCCAATATGAATGATGTTCATATGCATCAGCAAAGCCCACTAGACCCTCTTACTTGAACATAAGAATCTCTTATGGGGTTTAAATTGCATGTGTAAAATTAAAGAAAATTACTAAGGCTTATTCTTGGAAAATATTAAGGAATTATTTTTATTAATATTTTCTGGTAACTTCCCCACTGGAAATGATGCAAATATCTGTCAAGATGTACTCTATGTGTCCAAGTTCATTAGATTAAAAAACAAAAGCACCTTTGTTTGGATTTCTTATGCAGACTTTTTACCCTGAAAGGCCATATACCAGCTTTTTAGATATTGCCTAAACCTTTTTTTCTTAGGAAATTCATTAATTTCCATCTCACACTAATCACTCCGAGTTACCCCTCAGTTTAGACCAAGAAGTACTGAGCAAAGAAGTCATGGTTTACTTTTTGTAGAGATGAGGAACCACACAACAATGTCACATTTTTCTTTATTATAGTGCAAAACACTGTGTAACTGTCTTTAGGGGAGAATGCTTCAGGATTTATCAAGATCCTTACAGTTTCTGAGGAGTTCAGGAAAGGAATAAATGAGAAGGAACTTCAGAAACTAAGCTGTGATTTTCTCCTATAATTTTGAGCATTTAATTGCCTACTGAAAAAAGATTGGAACAAAATGTGCAAGTAGGGGCATTAAAAAAATATTACACTAGTTTAAGTGCCACATCTCAAAGACAACTGATTACTCACATGTAGCATCTGGCTTCTGTAGTCTGTAACAGGAGTGCAACCAACCACCCAGCCGAGGACCCCAAATCTCTTCTCTGAAAACTGAAGTGAAAATTATTCAGAAGGCATTTGTAGTCAACATTTTATTCCGGTCAAATGTTTTTTTTAAATTATTTCAAAGCATGTCTTTCTATTTTTATCACTGCTGATCAGCCAAAACAAATCAATTTTTGTGTTAAATTAAAAAACTTCTCATTGAATTGAATTAGTTTTTATCTAGAGTCTCATTTCTAACTCCCAGTACAGCTAAAACACCTGCCTTGTATCAGATAATAGTTTCTTCTGCTTAATTTGCACAGATGTCCTGGAATACAAAAGAATCAGGATTTGGAGTGACTTATCTAGTAGATTCAAGTAACAGCTCTTTTACTGGGTGTTTGTGTGGGTTTTGTTGGGTTTTTTTTTAAATAATGGAAAGAAAAGTAAGCCAAGGGAACATTATTTTTTATTAGAGCTGAGGGTTATAATCCAAATGTCACGAAATGCAGAGCTTTTTTTCTTTGCATTTGGTGAGCTTTGGACCAAATGCCAGGCTATTCGCTGCAAAGTACAGCATTTTGTGATGCTGTACTCAACCGCACCACCTGATTTGGTGCTGGAGCTGCTGGGCAGATCAGTAACTCAAACTATGTTGCCTGCAATCTCTCTCTCATGACAACATGATCCTGTTGTCATTCACATTTCCAGGCTACAGGTGGGAACTGCTGAGTTGTGAGACCTCTGGTAATAGTGGACATCTTTCCCTGGAAGGATGAGTACCTGCAGTGTGATGGTGCAGAGAGCTGGGGTGGGTAGTGGAGCCTGTGCTCCAGGGATGCCACTATAAGGACGTGGGCATCCATGACAGGCATCACCACACAGCTGGTCTGAGAACAAAAAATGGGACAGCTATACCATCTCATATGGTTTCAAGGCCTGTTCTTTCATGTAAATTTTTTAATAATGTAATTTACTTACTTGCAACTGACTTGCTAAGAGCCACAAACATGAGTTCTGTGCTGCTGAAAGACAGCCCTGGTGACTGAAGTTATTGCTTCTGTTTCAGGGAATGATCAGCAAAACCCTTCCTCATGCAGTGCTGGCAGCCTGTCTCCTCTCTGGCCAGCAGGATCACTGTCTTTGAAGTACAAGACTGAAATACTTGGAAAAAGCGTGGTACTACTCAGAATCTCGTCTCATCTCAGCTTTATTGCACAGGCAGTGGTCTGGAGAGATTGTTAACACCAACTGAATGTGCTAGATTGGTGTAGGTGATCTGCAGGCTCTGAGGCTTGTCTGCATCATGCTGGGATGTTCAGGTCCTTGCTATGCACTCTGCTGTCCTTTCTAAAGTGAAGCTTGTTACCTAGAAAAGGAAATTTATTAAATCTAAACTTGATTGTCGTTTAGACTGAAGAAAAGCTTTCACCCCCCCAGATTGTGAAGATCTCTTCTATAGCACATCTGGTCCATGACATGTTGTCTCCTGCTGACTGCACACTTAAAAGCAAGCAACAGACCTACAGCTTTCAGTCAGCTCTGAAGAGCAGATCCTAAAAAAGACTTATGAGTAGCTGTGAACCAGCACAGGAATGCCAGGCATGGTATGGCTGGGTCTTGCCTCAGATACTGGGGCTTCTAGTGAAATGCATGCAAGAGAAAAGGTGGATCACCTGCAGGTTACAAGTTTGGGAGTTTCTTGAGGATGAATGATGGAGTAATTCCCCACAGAGACCCTTGCATGTGGTCTGACCTCTAGACAGGACTCATAAAACATTCATAAATTCTCTGTGAAGGGCTGTGGTTTCCTCTACAGCCGTACAAAGCCTTTCCATCTGCATCTTCCCCTGTTGGTTCCCATGCTCCATCTCAGGCTGTGGGCTGATCCCCTCAAGACTCTCTTTTAGCATTTCAGTTTTTTCATCTGCTCAATGAGCAAGTGATGCCTCTCCTTTCTTATGAGAGACCACAAAATGTGGCTAAGTATGGAGAGCTGGACTGAGGCTGGACAGACGGCCTGTTTGCAGGGAGCCGTTCTATACCTATCCCAGAGGAGATGGCTCTGCCCCCACGGCTGAGGAAGGCAGGACACATGCAAGTCTGTGTGGTGATGCTCAAAGGGCTGAATTGCCCCACTGTTTGTGATTTGGGATGACTGACAGAGGTATCTAAGGAAATGCAAGCTGTGATTAAATCTTGCGTCCAACACTGCAAAATAATGTCCGTATTCGAAAGCTGAAAGCAAAGACAACCTTTGTTTAGACTCTCAAGTTGTAATTATCTTTGGAACAGCAGAAAGGGAAGAAAAATCGTATCGTTGTGTTCCCTTTAATGGATATCTTCCATTAAAAGATGTTACCACAGCAGTGATTTGGCAGTGAGGTGAGCTGAAGCTGAAAGACCAGATGCTTAGGTGGTGTAAAATGGCTTTAGTTTAGTGGAAAGCAGTAGATTTTCATTGCTTTACCCTTTATGATCTGATTCAAAAGCCCCAACACCTTCTCTCCTGTTTCTGACTGCTAAAATCACTTTTTCTCTTAAATAACACTTTCAGTTTGTTGTGAAAGAACTTTCACTGAATTTAACAAACAGAAAATTGAAACCTTGTGAACTAACAGATTTAATGCTCTGGCTTATTCTAATTCAGTTCTTGGGCAGTTTTCTTTGAGAAAATGTTATAACACAAGTCTGGGGGAGAGGAGTTTAAATAAAAACCCATCTGAATCACATAACCAGATCTTTCTTAGTTTAAAAAAAAAAACAAACCAAACATCACTTTTGTTTTTAAAGGAATTATGTAACAACTCTTCCCATTTGCCAGTATCTCAAAGCTATGAGATAAAAGCTTACCTAATGCATTGGGTTTTTTCCCAGACCATGTCTGTCACATCCCATGAGCACCATGAAGAGATTCCCATCCCCTTCCCTGCCTTGTTCAGTTATGGTCAGTGGCTGAGGGGGCTGGAGCTGGAAGCTCTCCAAACCAGGCAGTGCTGTGCCTTGTTTGCTGCTGGCCCCTGGCCCAACAGCCATGACATCTTATCCTTTGGTCTTTTCATCACAGAGTTTGAGTTCCTGTAGGTCATTCTCCTTTGCCTTATGTTTACTTAATATCACCTGGTTTTTCCTCAGTATCTCAGGTGAGTTTAGTCTAACTGTGACATTCCTCAGTGCAGCCTATATGGTAGGTGAGAGATCCCATCAGATAGAGCAGGCCAATCTCTCTCACATTCTGTGTTACTGCCCCACAGCTCTGCTGTCACCTTGCACGTCTTGCCACCTTATCCTCAGATGACCCTCACCTTCAGAAAACTTGTCTCAGTATGGTGCTGTACCAGACTATCACTTCAAAAGGCATATGGCAGGACATTTAAAAAATGTAGCAGAAGGAGATTAACAGGTTTCAGCCCATTTTTTTCCTAAGAATGTATTGAGAAAAACTAGACTTGTGGGTCTCAGCATACCTCACACAGTTTGGAGAGAATGTAATAACACAAAAAATAGTTGCAGAAGTGCAGACTTCTCCTTTGGACAGATGACTCTGAGAAGTCCCTTCCAACCTCAATTCTTCTTCAAACCTGTGCTGGGAGTCTGATGCCATGCAGTTGCAGTGATGGAATCACAACCTCCAGGTAACATGTGCTCACAGAAGGCTTGACCTTCCATCAGGGTAAATAATGTGGCTGTGCTGAGGAGGGGCACAGCCTCTGCAACAGGCCCTGCACAGAAACTTTGCTTTCTCTTTTCTTCTCCCTAGTTTGGTATGTGTGGGACTGCTTTTTCCGTCCCTGTGTGCAGATGATATCACTGCAATCACCATGACATCATTTTCTAGGAGGGGAAAGAGGAGAAAGGCTTGAATGTGCCATATCTGCCCAAACAGGTTTGCTTCTGGCAAGTCTTGGGAGCACTGACACAGAGTGGAACTGCCAGCAGCCCTCATGGAAATTCTATATAGCAGTTTTTAAACTTCACTATCCTGAAAGGAAAGATCAAAAAGGAACTGAACCCATTAGTGGATGAAATGTTATGGTTGGAGTAAACTGAATTCAAACACTGTCAGATTTATTCCTATGGTATTTTTAATTGAAGACTAAGTAAATAAATAAAGTATCAGGATTTCATGTAATTGCTGGCCAAAAATAAAAAAAAAAATCTTGGCTCTTGGCCCTGTAAAACCATCTGTCTTATATACCTAGCAGGGGTTTGCACCTAAATAATATCTTTCCTTTCTTTTCTCTCTTTTTTCTTTTTTTTCTCTGCTTGTAATAGGAGTTATTCCTTACCCTGGATTTCCAATCTCTCTGCCTCCTGCGAGGCTGAGCCAGTCGCATATGTCAGGTTTCAGCAGGCAGCAGGCTGCCTGCCCAGGTACCAGATTTAATGAAAATTCTGTCTTTTCCCATCCAAGCAAATCAGTTACTATCCCCTGTCTGTGCAGGAAAGGCACGATAGTCTCCCAGGCCAACAGCTGTCTCATCATTGACAGACCCCTGGCAAAGGGCTGTCAGGGACAGCAGTGTGTTTGTGATTGTCTTGCCTTGCCTGGATCCTGAGGATTTACTGTGCTTTCTGACATCTTTATTAATGTCCCCTTCATTTCTGTTTCCTACCTCAATATAGTATCCTTGTTATCATACGACCCTCAAATTTATTTTTTATTTTTCCGGTTTTTCTCTTCTCCAGTCCTTAAAAAAAGAATTTCTTCCTCGGGAGTTTAAGAGGTGAGGCTCAAAATGCATAGTATTGAATTGATTGGTTTGCACATTATTTGATCTTCCTTTGGCTTTTAAGACCGAAGACCAAGAGTTGCTTTAATAATGGAGATAACTCTTGACACTGGGATAGCTTTTACCACAACAAGGTGTTCCCTGCTGGAATAGAAGTAATTACCTTCCTCATTGTAGGTGCTCTGGGGCAAGGAGAGAGCTGGAACAACTGTCTGGGCTGAAAGTCACAAGGCAATAGTGATTAAAAAAAAGGAGGGCGTGAGGTTTTGTTTATTTTTCATGTCATTAGTTGTGAAGATAAATGGTTATCAATACCTGAGGCTCAGGCACACTCAGTTTTCAGGCATGTGGCAGTCAGAGAATGTTCAGGAAGGCAGTCCTGCTGGGAGATGGGATGGTGACCCAAGTCTTTGGACCCAGCCTCATGGACCCCTCAGGTGTTCACAGCCCCACAGTCTGGCCCTGCTCTGTCCATGGCAGAAGCTTTCAAGCATCATGGAGCATGTGATGCCACATGAGAGAGACAGTGGAGTCATGAGTTTACAAACTGGATTGTGTAAATTCCACAAGATACTGCATGAGTCATGTAAGGATCTCTACTGTTACTGCAGTTACAACAGCTACCCTAAAATAAGACTAACTAAAGCCATGTCCCTGTGATCTAGTTTAAATTTGGATTATTCTTGCTGAAGTGTTTATTGCCAGGGTGGTAGCATTCGCTATGTCAGCCTGACACAGAGTGACTCCAGTGAAATTGTTGCCTGGCTTAGTCCTGTTAAAATGCTTCTGATTCTTTTGGCGCAACTGAAAACATTAGGTACTGAAGACACAGTCCAGCCATAATCCTGCCCAGTCATAATCCAGTCCAACCACAGCAAAAGTCAGCCAGCTGGCTCATAAAATTGCAGTTGAGAGGTCAGAAAGACTCACCAGAAATACATTAAGAATATGAAAAGAGCAAAGTAGAAGAGGAGAAGGAAACTAAGTAATAAAATTTTGCAAAGTGATGCATGAACACGTCCAGAGAAGGACAACGAGGATAGTGAAGAGACTGGAGCACAANTTTCTACCAGGCCTTCAGGTGCGGCAAGGATGCTGTGGTACCAGCAGGAGGGACCTCTGGAGAGCAATGAGCCCAAGCCCTGCTCAGTCAGGGTCAGGGTCACCCACAGCAGGTCACCCAGAACTGAGTCCGGTTGGGTTCTGAGTATCTCCAAGGGTGGAGACTCCACAATCTGTTCCAGTGTTCAACCACTCTTTCAGTAGGAAGAGTCTTTTCCTTATGTTTAAACGTAATTTCCTGTGTTTCAGTTTGTGCCTGCTGTCTCTGGTCCTGTCACTGTCTATGGAGAAGAGCTTGGCTCCATTCTCTTTACTCCCTCCTTGTCAAGTAGTCAAACACATTAGTAAGTTTTCACTGAGCCCTCTCTTTTCCAGTCTGAACAATCCCACCTCTCAGCCTGTCCTGATATGGTGGATGCTCCAATCCCTTGTGGCCCTCACTGGATTTGCTGCAGTGTGTCCACATCCTCCTTGAACTGAGGAGATTCTCAGCTTCCAGTTTCTGTAACAGCCACAAGATTTTTTCCCTACAATTTCTCTGTCTGCTGTCAAATAATAAAACAGCCAATGCTCGGCAAAGTAATTTTTCAAAGAAATAATTTCACAGGCAAGACCACTTTAGGCTTAAATTTAACTTTTGCATGGGAATAGAAAGATGTCTGTGTAATGGGCACACTGGGATATGCAGGTTCACATAGATACTTCATGGTTTTGTTGAATGCACATCTGTACACAAATAGCAAAAGCTATAATAATGTGTGCAAGAGGATGGAAACCATTTGGAAACCTATATAATTTTGATGGAGCGTAGAACAGAGAATATTTTTTCTCTGGCCATGTTCTTCATCACACTATCCCATTTTAGCTATACTTGAATAGATTTTGATCCTTTACAAATGTACTTGATATACAAATTAATTTGCCACTGCTTACGGAAATATATTTCCTATTAGAATTTGCTTATGTTCCCCAAGATAATACATTGCTCATGCTGCAGGAAAAGTCACTCAGCTCATACAATGTGATTTTTTGCTTTCTGAGCATCCAACTACTAATTCATTCACGCATTTCAGTTTGGCCAAGCAGACATTTCCTGAGAACCATATGATCAATGTCTGCCTCCAGAAGTATTTAGAAAGCTTTTCTGATGGATGCATTAGCAAAAAGTTAGTAGAAACATTAGCTGAGCATGAACAAAGTGTTTAGTGTGTCATCTAAGCATCAGAAGGTGGAAATGGGATATGATCTAAGAATTATATACCTGTCAAAGCTGTAAGAGCTTTCTTTTATTGCGAAAAAAAAAAAAGGCAGCAGTGACTTTGTGGTGACTCTGAGCTCAGATATACCAGAGCAGTACCAGATCTCTTGCACAGCTGCATTTTCTGTTGAACAGCACCGCAGCTCTTTCATCTGGCTCACTAACCTGGTCAAAGTCAGTCTTTTCAGTGGCCACTTACAACAACGCAAATATAATAATATCTGTATTTATTCCAATTTTTTTTTTGCAGTACAAAAGATACATATGTCTGTACCTAGTAAGATTTATTAAGACTTAAAGATTAGTCTTAAAGCATTTATGAACATACATGTACAAAGGAGAAAGTTTATTCCTGAAAAAAATTACTGTTACAATACAGAAGAGTGGCACTAAAATATAGTCATCTCCAAAAGAAAAAGGGTGGTGCTTCTCCATGGTCAGGGTAAGGAAGGCAAAAAGAACTGGGTCCCACCCACTTCATTATATGACCTGGAATTATCAATCCAATATCTTTGTGTGATGCCTTAAGGGGTATG
>VYZS01021778.1:5855-20453 GCA_013400695.1 Neodrepanis coruscans
AGACTTGGATGGCATTCACTGTAAGTTTCTCACAGCCAAAGGTTCCGAGTAATTCTTTTTTACCTTCTTAGTCAGCCAGCATTTTACAAGAGTTAACAAATAAAAGCCATCTCACATCTCATTAGATGGAAAGAGTAATTGCAGCATTTCAGGCAGTCAGATAACAACACAGCACCTGCTCATCAATCCATATTGAGCGGCGTCACTGCCACTAGTCAATACCAAATGTTTAAGTCTACAGAAGATTAACCAGAAATTAAAATCGACCATAACTAGATAGTTCAAAGTTATGCACTCACTTCCTGTTTGCTCATCCAGTTGTCAACTTGCTCAGTGTCTCTGTAAAAAAGCTGCAGGTCCATGCACTGCTCGTACTGCTGCCTGCGCAGCTCCCACAGCTCCAGCAAGGCAGATCTTTCATCTGAGAGGATGGTCAGCTAATGCATGGAAAGAGGAATAGATAATAATTTTATTTAACAGTCTCTGTTAAACAGTTTTATTTAACATCTCAATGTAAAATCAAGTTGTGACTCTAAAAATGCAGTTAACGCTGGACTGAAAATGACCTCCTGTGTAAAGAATCAAATCTCCTGTTACTGACATGGTCATCCTTTTAAATTAAGGGGCATGGAAGAAAGAGAATTCTGCCAACGAGCTCTTGCTCTCAACTTACCTTTTCTTTCACTTCATCAGAAGCATAGTGCCCAGCACCAAGCAAAGCCTGGCCAGACTCATCAGCAGATTTGAAGCTGTCTTCATGGGCATCAATTTCTCCCTGTGAAAGGATATGTGAATGTGTCATTACTACAGGTTACCTTAGAATGAAGTGTCAGAACATGAAAACTGCCGTTGAAAATAACAGAGACAATAATCTGGACATGGAACACTAAACATTCAATTACCTTTAATACATTACATTTAACATGGAAACTGGAATGAAATGTATTACCTTACAATGCAGATAAGGTAGGTACAAATTCCTGCACTAAAATGAAACTAAAGGTTGATTTTAGCTGCACTCTTTCTGCTTACTTATAGCAATTACTCATGATGGAGAATAAAACAGTCATTAGTCCAACTGGCTTCTATCAGGTCTGTTTTTTATGAAAGATCATCATAAAAATTCTTAAATATTTAGTAATTACTGTATATTTACTATCCAAAAACAAAGCGAACATATTAAATCAAGACAGCAAATCAGGACACAATCCTGTGTCAGCTACATAACTAAAGCACTGCAGTGCTACACCAGCAGCAGCTGTGACTCGGAGACTGTCAGACACACAAATCAGCTGGATTTGGCTGTGTAACTCACTCTACCTTATGTTCCTGATGTCTGTCTAGAAGGGCTTCTGCTCCAGCAACATCATTGGCAAGTTCATCAGCGTTTATCAGAGCCTTCATCTCAGTCACCCAGCTGGTGAGGTCTCGGAAATCCGCAAGAAAGCGCTGCAGCCTTTGGAAAGCAAAGCAAAGAAAGGTTGGGAAGAACTTGCTTGCTTAGCTTCTCCTTCCTTACCCCAAAGAAAGGGTTACAAACATAAAAGCTGTTCCTCAGGTACAAATAAAACACCACCAAAAGGCACTCAGAATAATAAATAAATAAATATGATTTCAATCAAAAAAAAGAAGTCTTTTGAAGTTAAGAAAACGCTGAGTTCTAAATCCTGTCTTAAAGACACATTTTGCATGTAATTTATATTGAAAGTAAAAAGAATATTCCTAGCTACAAGTTAAAGGCAACAGAAATCCAACTATGGTTCTCAAACTGAATGTTCCAAGATAACCATGGGGCTGCTTCTGCCACAACCAGAACAGTGTGTGTGTGGGAGGGAACTGACAAAGTTTCAACTGCACTTGCCTCAGCCTTAAAACAAATAAACAAACCCTCAAAATTACTTTCAGCTGCCTTAAGTTGTTGCCTTTGGCATGTGCCTAACACTTATCAGCAAAAGTAATCAGTTTCTGTTTCCCTTTTACATTTGCTGTTAATTGATCTGAAGAGATTAGGATAGGGGAACGGTAAAGGAAAAGATTATTTGTGTGGATCTCCACTGCCATAAATCCCACATCATAGGAGGGAAAGCAAGGGTAGAAAAACAAAACCAGAAAAGATGTAAACTAACCACCATATCAGGCTCAGTTTCTTTCTAATAGAGCTTCTCAACAGTGATCTAACAGGTTATGTTTCAGAGACAACCAGGCTGGTACAGAGACAAGACTGGATGAAGACAAATCTCACAACAACAAAGCAACTATCACAGAAACAGGGACTTCACTCAGTCTGGGGCAATACATCAAATACCACACTCCAGAGAGGCTCATAAGGGACCCCACAGTGAACAGATTTGTAATGAGAGTATTAAGAAAATCCAGCAAAACTAAAACATAGTCAGGTAATGTACTTCAAAACACAGATGGAGAAAAAAAAGTAAAAGTCCTACAACATTATAATGTCTGTTTTCAATACTTATTTATCATGTAAATATTCCTCTTACTACAAGAAATTAGTGTAAAATACAATTTGCTGAACAAGACAGTTTCTGAAAACACCAGAATCATCCCCAAATTGTGCAAACACCTTTCTTCTCCTCCCAAGAGCCCTCTGCCATGTGAGAAACACTGTCCTGCTGAAAGGACCCACCTGTAGGAGTCATTGAGGCGGCTGTGCCTCTCTGCTGCCAGGGTCCGGATCTGCTCCCAGTTGGCAATGAGCTCCTCCCGCTTCACTTGGATTTGGGAAGCATTTATTGGGTGAGACTGCTGCAAACGGTCAGCTTCTGCACACAGGGCTTTCACCTAAAGCCAAGCACAAACTGTGAGTTTCCAACCTTTCACAAGCAGGTTACCTTGGTTAAATTGTAGGCAAGATGCATCTCAGGGTACCTTATCCTCCAGAGCTGCCAGGTCCCTCTCCAGGCCTTCGTGCTTGCGCAGCAAAGCCTGGACACTGGCCAAGTCTCTGCCAAAATCATCTGAGGCCATCAACTGCCCTTTCTCCTTAATCCAGCTGATTGTTTCATCCACATCCCTTCAAAACAAAGCACAAATTGAAAGCAGTCTGTCTTGTATGGAAAACGGAAGAAAGCAGGATGTGTTCCTGTACCTGTGCCAGACCTATTGGCATACAAACCCATATATATAAACACTGCAGCCAACTACAAACATCCTTTAAAAAACAAATAGACTTTTTTTACATCTCAAGAAACTCTGAAGAGTATTAATAGGCCACTCTTCGGGTGGTATCACCAGATACAAACAAGGAATTAACAGCACTATCACTAAGTAGATCTATTTTCCATTCTGGACCCTTCTCCGACTTAATCACAGCGAATCTCAAAATGCTGTAGATGGAGATAAGGGCAGAAAGACATTGCTCAAAGATCCCCAGAACAACTGGTCTGACATCCATCTGGGGGAAAATACATCCCTTTTTATCTAGGACAGAACTGAGGGGAAAAAGCCCTCAGAGGAAAGGGAAGCAAAACTGCCATTAGCAGAATGAACTGCCAAGTGCTGAAAAGCTCCATCACAATAACTATTCTAAAGTAATTGTAGAACAAACTCTTCATTCAACAAGTCATGTGGAAGAGTAAAGCAAAACCACGACAGTAGCTCTTCTCATACTACTGTGTGCAGCTGAATGGATCACTGAACATGCACACAGAGATTCCACCAGCCCAGCACACCCAGCCAAGTTCACACCTGTTGAAGCGCTGAACTTCAGCTGCCCCAAAGAGCTTTCCCTGCCTCTGGAGGGCAAGTCCCTTAAGACGCTGCCAGCTTGCATTCACTTCATCCTGCTTGGACTTTATCAGCTCCTCTTCAGGGTGTTGCTCCTGGCAAGCAAAGACAAACGTTATTTTCATGTGTTCTGTGGTTTTAAATCCATTGACAGAACCTTGAAACGCCACTGGTTTCCAAGAGATCAATTTATAATTACTGTCCTTTCCAGATGACCACTCAATTCAATAGTTTCCCAGAAATTTCACTGTGCAAACATTCAATACCCTTGTAGTGGTTTCCCTATATACTAATTAGTCTCTGGGAAGAGGGCTGTGAACACCATCTTTTTCTTCCCCTGGAATACAATACTTCCTACCCTGTCTCCATCCTTGAGCAAGCCTCAGATTTCAGAAGAAACTAAACCTGCTTGTCCAAGGGAAATACATTTAACTCCAGCAGTTTCTCCTACTAATCACAACTCTCTACATTTTCAGGAGTATTTCCAGCTGCCACCAAACCACAGGGAAAGAGAGGAAGTTGCAGACAAAAGCCTGCTGTTATACCTGACCTGCCAAGAGATTTCAACACACACGAATTTTACCTGGATAAGTTTGCCAGCAAACTGGTTCACTTCATTTACTCTTTCCTCATGAGCTGCAAGGTCTGTCTGGAACTCTTCAAACTTCTTTTGCAGAACCTCAACATGCTCTAAGTCCTGTCCAAGCTCTTCTGAGGTCACTATTGCCTCCTAGTACATCGAAAAAAGAAAGTTAATTTCAGTATATCCTATGGGAAATCACTGCTGCAAATTAGGAAGCAAACTGTCCTAATTTTCAATAGGTCAAAGACAATCACAGTGTTTAAAGTCAGATTTAGAGTTACAAAGTTTTGTCCATGAAATTCCACAGCCCACCCCAACACTCAGCTGTTACTGCACAAAATACCTTTAAAAGAATTTTCATCTTCTTTGCTTATACTAATTTTTCAGTACAAATTCATAACACAGAGAGTGAATAGAATTTGTTTACGTTTCAGACTGTTTATGGGCATTTGCTGTAGGCTTTTGATGTAAGATTTATGTGTGGAAAGTGCACTGTCATGTTCAGTAACAGTTATGGAGAGTTTACAGTTTGAACCCACATTGACACAAAACAGCAAACCATCATTAAGAAAACCTGTATGATAATTCTGTGGCTTTTTTTTTCTTGATAGTGTGGTTTGTGGTCTGTTTCTCAGAGTTCAAAGAATCAAGAGCCAACAGTTCTCCTGCAGCTCATGTCCTTACAATGTGTATCTAAAGCTATTCCAACCATTAAGTAACTACATACACTGCTCACTGCTTGAGCTGTGATGATCCTTTCTATAATAGATCATCTAAATCATTTATTAAAAAAGCATTTGCTTCTACACATTTTAGATCTTCTTTACAGGAAACCTGAATTTTATTCAAGTCTCCTCAAAGCAGAAAGAGAATTGATTATGCTCAATATGCTCTCCAACACACAGGCTTCTCTTACTCATGACTTTTTTTGTGGCTGCAAAAGAACAAATAGTATTTTGCACACCCACTGCTGATGCAACATGAGTAACTAAATGAAGTGTACAGGTGCCTTTCCAAGCTCTCTGTGATTCCCAGACCTCCAGCAACCGTGTTGATAGAAATTTTCCACACAAACACATTAAATTTCCCACCAAAGACACAGTAAAGGGCAGGTAATTATGTACCTTGTCATTGATCCAGTCCAAGACATCCTCACATTCCCTTAAGAACTGCACCAGCTTCTGTGCCTGCAACAATTTGACCCCCTTCTCTCTCATCTTTTCCATCAGCAGCTCCCATAGTCGGTGCAGCTCCTGCAGTCGAGTCTAAAACAGGATGTTGTTGTTATTGAGATCCCATGTCAGAGAAGATTAGACTTAGTCCCTTCCTGACCTGACCAGTAATTTATTTATTGTTCTGAAGTTGTACATCCTAAACCTTAGATAAAGCTTGAAACCTCACAACAATTTTATCTTCAGTTATTTGTTCTTAAATTATGTAAACTGCTGAACAACACAAAATTAGAAATTACCAAACGAGTATTTACATAATTTTTATTAATTAATGAAGATACCAAATAGTTATGTTTATATAACTATGAGGTAAACACTGATAAAATTTGATTTAAATTCTATGCTAATATGAAGCAAGACCAAAAATTTGCTGTGACCCCCTTCAAATGTTCAGTCTTTTACATGGAAGTCAATTCCCCATATGTGAATCTCATCTCCTTTTGGAAATTTATTTTTATTTAAGACACCACATTTGTGTCAATTTACTGTATTTTAACCATTTCTCTTTACATTAACCAACATTGTTAACATAATACTGACATACCAGGAGTAATTACTAGTTTTAATACTGAGTCTCTGGCTGCACTCAGCATTTCAAAACTGTTGGGAGCCACTATAAATTTTATAGACAATGAGAAGAAAAACCACACTCCCACACAGGCACACAACTTGCAAAACAGGAAAGAATCTGCTCCACCCATCACCTCTAACGCTTTGCTCATCCAGACCTGAAACTTGAAAGTCATTCAAGAGAAGCTTTTGAACATCATGGGCGGACACTCACTAAACAAATCCACTCAGAAAGTTCAATTAAAGGTTTAAAGGGAGGAAAGGGCTCCGAGCACTGCCCAAAAGGAAGGAAGGAGACATTGCAAACACAGGTTGCACAGCACAGCCACAAGTTTCACCTACTCGGATGTGGGTGCCCACTTGGGTGGCCGTGACTATCGGGCGCTGGGCCGTCCGGTACGGCGTGAAGGACTGAACCAAAGGCAGGTTACCACCCCAAACAACACAAACAACAGCAAAGCTCATGGGGCTTTTTAATATTTGTGGTAAAGATTATACAATCACAATGAGGTTTCTAAAATAAGCACTACCTTAGGGGTTTTTTTACTCTATAATGTATTAAAAAAATCTACTTTTCTTAGTCACCGTCTTTTCTTAGTTACAATGGAATGATGAACCTATCAATGAAGTTTGTTAATCACTATAAAAATATCAAAGGAGTTCTCATTTTGAAGAGTTTAACAGCTTGGCATCCAGGTCTTATAAAGGAAAAAGCTTTAAACAGCTTTTTGGCATGAAAGAAAAATGCAGCCATGATTGGAACTGAAATGAGTGAGGCCCAGAAACACAAATTAAAGAGCTTTGCATGTGTGGGCCACACAACTAAACCAGAAGGCAAAGACCACTAGAGACCTGATCTGAGCCAGAGCACACAGAAATTAGATGGCTGAAGTTCACTGGAATAGTTGTCTGTGTTACTTATTATTGCAGAAAATTAAAATGCCATATATAAGCAAAAAATAAGTGGTCAAACATCCCCAGCACCAGGCCTTGTGAATTTGATTTTGGGAAGAACCACAAGTATAATTCATCACTTGCCTCATGCCCTTCAAGACACCTTTGAACAGTTCACCTCAGAACTGGATCCAAGAACAAAAATACGAGCTGGGTGCTCATGAAAAATACCTCTAAGCTTTACAAATATAAATCCTCTAATCAAGTATCTGTAGAATTTTAAAAAGCACTTTGGAATACAGAGTTATCTGTACCATCTGCACATAGTGCTTAATGAAAAACCTGTAAGGGGGGGGGGAAGAAAACATTTTAAAACTCACTCTGATGGTTTCAGATGCAAAATGGCCTTCATTAATCATCTGATTTCCAGTCTCATCCAGTTTAATGATAGCCCCTGAATTGGCCTGCACCTCAGCTTCAAAGGCTTGGTGCTTCTGCAGCTTCCCCTACAAGGAAAACATCAAAGAACATGACAGATCTGGTGCAGAGCCTCCTCCACATCCCCTAGCATCAGATTTTTAGTGTATTTTATGCATATTCAGTGCTGACAAACAAACAATAAAACAGCAGGGTTGAAATCAGTTGTTTCACGGGTGGATTCAAACACCCCAATTTCAGTTACTTCATTTTGTTTGCTCTTTTACACCACTGTT
The DNA here is from genome assembly GCA_013400695.1 of Neodrepanis coruscans. NCBI lineage: Eukaryota > Metazoa > Chordata > Aves > Passeriformes > Philepittidae > Neodrepanis > Neodrepanis coruscans. The sequence continues at coordinate 13,592 of VYZS01021778.1, forward strand.
CAAACCCCAGCTAATTCCACCCACACAATCTTGTTTTCTACAAATATCTGCCTTTTATGGAAACAATAAGTAATAATTCACATTTAGTCACAAAGTTAAAGCGACCAGCAAATTCCAGGATTAAACAAAGCTGGTTTTACACTACATTGAGTGACTTTCTCTATGCTGATGTTGTGCCTAATCCATTATTAGAAATATTCCAATTACATCAGCAAAGAAACCAGGCTTTTGAAGAGCACTTTGGAAGGCTGTGGGTATTTGCACCCATCTTTCTCTCAGATCAAGTTTCATTTCTGGGTTTTTCTGTCCCAGCTGACCTGTAACACCCTGAAATTAATAGCACAGGAAACACAAAACAGCAGTGGGACTTGCCTGCAAATTGCTTGGGTCTTTGTAATTTTCATCAGATGCTATCTGCAGTTTCTCTTGGATCCATTTTTCCAGCTCATCTGCATCACGCTGGAAAAACTGGAATCGATAGGAATCTTCAAGTTTTTGGCGCCTCAGAGAAGACAATTCCTTGAACCTGTGGTAACGGTCCAAAACCTGCTGGCGCCTTTCTTGGATATCTTCTGCTGTTTCCAACACTTTCACCCCACTTGGATCCATTTTCTGAAAGTCAAAAAACAAAAAATAAATCAGCATTATGTTTGTTTTATAAAGCACTGGCAGGGCAGGAAGAGACCCCATGCAAGGAAAGCTGCTTTTTTAAATTGTGTGTGGTTCACTCACAGTCCTGCTGTGTGTGTGCAGGTGTGTGCATAAAACACAAATGTTATACAAATAAATAAAACCATTTGCAGAAACAGTTCACATCTATTTGCTTTGGACAAGTATGGTTGTGTCCTCTCCAGCTGTAACATGCGGGTGTCTGATACAAGTGTTCAAAGTGTGGGTTTGTGCACACACAGTGCAGACACAGACACAAAATATTGTTTGTACAACATACAGAATCTGGAAGCATTTTATTTAAAATACTCAATGCAGATAAACTAAAGAAAGAATATTACTGTTCTCTGAGCAACAGGTAACTGGCCCACATGTACCTGTATGTATTTCACACACATATATAGACACAGATCTCTGTGCTGCATCTTCTCTTTGTTCTCTCAATTAAAAAAAGTTACAAACCCATCCTGCTACTCTCTACATAAACCTCCAAAAGCCAGTAAGAAGCTTCATAAATCTGACTTTGGGGAGCATTTCATTTAATTACTGATCTCATTCTGACTGAAAATCCTTCTACACTGCTTCACATACTAAAACCTAATATTGTTACCATAGGCAGCAAAGACTTGACTACTGCTCTGCTTTAGCTCCTTTCTGTTAAAATTGTGATAACCTTTCATTTTCAGTTCCTAAAGTTTCAAAAAGTAATTTGATTTTCTGTAAGAGATCTGGGCAATAGAAGTAATGCAAATCTAAAAAGCAGAGCTATTATTGCCTTTGGAGTTTGGATACTTACACACTTATTTCACAACTAACCCTTCAAATCAAGAGGTTGCTGCAACAAACACTCTGTGCTTGAACAATTTTGCAATTAATGTCTCCATGTACAAGTTTTTACATGTGTAACTCAATGCTTTGATCATCAATTCTGCACCCATCAAGATAAAGGAACTCCTCATCAATCCTATCAGAGACAGGGAAGAAACCCAGACTAAAAGACATGGGCAATCTGTTAAAATCCATCACTAAATTGCTGTTTAGTCATTAGTCAGCTGCATGTTTTAATTAAATACGGATCCTGCGTAATTGCACGGAAAACTCCACAGGTTGGAAAGTGATCTACCCAGCCCTGCTCCCCCTTTGGTTTCCAGGCACTTGCACAGGGAACAACTGATAGAAAGGAACATATGGGGGTGAATCCACACATTCCTGAGCTCCTTTCCAAGGTCCCCACCCTGCCAGAGGGCAGCCCCGAGCCCCGACTGCACTGCGGCACTTCTGGGAAGGGAAAAATCCAGCTTTGCTTTCCCTTGCACTTGTTTTATTGGCAAAGGAGGGCAAGGGAAAAAAAAAACCCCACCTCAGTCTCTGTAGACTGTGTTACATAAATGAAGCCCAGGTTTCCTCTGGCAGCAGTACTGAAATCTCCACCTGATCAGTGTATCGGGGTATTAAAAGCTCCAACACTGATCTGGTTCCCTGAGAAAGCAGCTGTTTTTTTTTCCCGGTGCTCTTTCAAACAACCTTTTCCTCCAGGAAAGGAAGTTATTGCTAAAACCTTCCTTTCCTGCCCTGTCAGGCTGAGTTTGAGTGCCAACAGCACTTGTTCTAAGCTGCATTGTGTTCAGGGGTGACACAGTGGCAGCTGCTCCAATTTACTGCACGGCTGGAACTCATCACTGCTGATCCTGGTTTTGGGCAGCACTGGGGCAAAATTAAATCCTAGTTAGTCTCTGACTGCACAGTCATTCACAATACAGCCCAACTTGCATTTCACGATGAGAAATAACCTCCACAGACAAAGCAATTTGAAATCACTTGGAATTATTAATTCAGGCAACTATTTGAATTATTGAAATGACCATTTAAACACCCTCTGTGTTTTTACAAGCCAAAAAAAGGGACCTCCTGTGATCCAGCCCGGGAGCTGGTTTGCCTCTCACCATGCAAGCCTGGCAATCTGGCTCCTCTTTTTGCTGGAATTGGTTAAAAGAAAGGCTCCTTTTGTAACTACAGTAAGTCGAGCGAGTCAATTGTAAAAGAAGTGCTTTGCTGTAGCAATAATGGACTGTTCTTCCCGCAGCACCAGCGACGTCAGCAGTGTCTGTGCTGCCAGAGCCACCGGGGAGCTGGGAACTCCAAAGCCATGGATGCTGCAGAGGGATGCAGGCTCCAACTGGATGCAGCACCCCTGGAACACCAGCCACTCCCCCGAGGTGTCCCCAAACCCCCCGGCTCAGCTGAAGGGGTCGGGACACACCCCTGCACCCCCTGAGGGAATCCCAGCAGCTAAAAGTTGTGCTTTGTGTTTTTAAGGTGAAAAGCACCGGGTTGTGGCAGTGCCCGGGCTGACCCCAGATAACCAGCGGTGTTCTGGCCCCTCCCAGCACCGCCTGTGCCCAAAGATAAGGTCGGGCAGACAGAACCTTCCAGAAGAACCTCAGCCCCGAGCAGCAGATCTGGACTGTCCTCATGGCATTTGCATTGCTCCTTTCATGCTGCAAGACTGGCTGCAGGTCAGCTCCTGCCCAACTGAAAAAAAAATTCAGAAATGCTTCTCTCATTGTACTATTGTGCTGTTTCGAGGGTTTTTAAGACATTTAAGGCAAAAAAAAATCCCAAAAAACCCCAAAGAAACTTACTCTCATCCTTCCATCTAAAATAATTCACCTTCCCTGGTCAATACAATAAAATTTGCAGGGGCAAACACACAACTGCAGGTATTTCCAGAGACTGCAGTGTGAAGGGATGATGTGTCAGCAGCACCGTCAGGAATCACGGAGCTGCCCCTGGGGCAGACCCAGGGCAGAGCTGTCAGCATTTCCCTTACCAAAACACGCTTTCAGGGACTTAAACACACAAATGTGAGGTACATGCAGTGCTCTGCAGAAGATTTCAGTGTGTTTTTAAAAGCAAGCACACAAGGCTTAAAAATTTAAACTCGTTTGCCTGGAAAACACTCGGATTTCAATATATAAAAACACCCAGCTCGAGGAGTAGTAAAATAATTACTTTCTCTTACTTTCCTGATGTTACATATATTCAGCTCAGCCTGTAACAGGAGTATTTTCCCTACCAAAATACTCCCAGCTTCCCAAGTAAGCAAAAATGAGCAGCTCAATGCATTTTTTATGTTCATCAATATCACACACATCCTCAATCTTCTCTGAAGGAAATTTAACTGATATCAGCTACTTCCTCTCAAGCAATGGGAATTGCTGATCCTTCTCCTTTAAGCAAAAAAATGAATGTGAAATGGATGTGAAAATAACCTTCAAAAGGACAGAGGGGAAAAAAAAATAACCAGCATTTTCCCAGCTTTCATTTCTCCCATTCACAGCTCCCTCAAAACGTCAGGGAAGGAGCCACTACGTGAGTCTGGAGCACAAAGCACCAGCACTGCCTGGCTTAGGACACACTATGGTCACAGAATTAATGCCTGGGCTTCTGGTTTGTTGAAATTAAATTTACAAAATACAGTTTTAAGGGCAGACTATGTGCAGCAGAGCCCTGTGTCCTGTTAACAGCCCCAAATCTCCACAAATTCCAAGTCAGAAAAGTAAGTCAAGTGCTGCATTAAAAAAAAAAAAGAAATAAAATTCAAGCTGTGCTCAAGTTGCTGCTTAATGCTGTATATTCCTACAGACCAACCACAGTGCAGGTAAAATTCAAACAAGCCCCAAGAGTTCAGCAGGAATTGCAGGGACACCAGAAACTGTCGCATTAAAAGGAGAAAGAAACGTGAATTGTTTCAAGCAAAGGAGCTGCAGAGCTGGAGATTTTGGCTGATTAGAGGGTTTAAGCACAGCCTCAACTATGAGCTTTTGAAATATGAAGACAATTAAAGACCTGCTCATTTTTAGGTATTTAATCTTAAAAAAAATCTAATTCCACTATTCCAACAGAAGCAGCTGAATTCTCCATCTGAATTTGGTGTCTTTATGTACAAGGGGTTTTTTTGGCTTTGTTTTAATATCAGCACAGACCTCTGATGAAACTGTGCAGGGCTGGCAAGGACTGCACTCTGCTGAGGCTCCTGAGAAAGCAAATTACCTTGACTGCATTGCAGAAATGCAGAGTTCACAGGTAATACAAGATTATATAATTAACCCCAGCCTTTTCCATCCCCATTTGTCATCTTTCCATTGTCATTTTAACTGCAGCATAAACATTCACATCGCTACCATTTCCAAATAAAATACAGTTGCCTGTGTTTCCCAGCTGTGGTCTGATCCATGCATCCCATTTATTCCACCAGCACTGAAAAGGAAACACCACAATGTACATAAACAGTTACCCCACAGCAATTCAAGGATTATAAATCTGGGCAAGTGGATGAGCAGGAACCAAAGCCAACTTCAAATGTTCTGCACTGCAAATCTCATCACTGCTGATTGGGAGGTGCTACAAAGGAAAAGGTTCTGCTCAAGTACCTTTGGAAACCAAAATCCACGTCAAAAGCTGGTCAGAGTGAACTGTAACACCCAGAAGTGCTCTCACACCATGCAGCACAGACAGAAATCAGGCAACTCACAGAATTAAAGGAAAGGCAGAGCAGACTCACACTGAGTGCAAACGAAGCACCTGCTGTAAAGAACAAACTCAAACCAGTGTTTTGTTACAAACAGGTCACTGCAATAAAGGCAGGCAAGTGTGACAAGGGCACTTCATGCATTAGGGGAAAATACCTGGACTTTGACTTTACGGAATGATGACAACATGATGAAGGAATGCAGAGTCTAAAAGGGAGGGGGAAACCAAGATAACGTTCAACGAATCACCAGCACAAGCAGAGGGCTGATTCCTTTATTTTCCCAGATGCTCTGTCACAGTAACTGTTTATTACTTCCCTTTTGTTAACAATTTGGGGTTAACATCACTGAGAATGACACTCCTACACCCACAAAAAAAAGGGTTACAACAGCAACAGGAAAACCTGATTAATTTGCTGTGTGTTAACCCTTCCAATTAGTCACAAATGAAAGAGAAATCTCCTGTAATCTGAAGGTCAAAACAGAAAGTAAAGCAAGTTATCTGGACCTGGCAAATGATGGCTCTTGCTGCAGCATAAGGAAGAGTGTGGCTTAATTTAAAGTCATAAATCCAACCAGAAGGTTTGGAATATAAATGTGCACAAAGGTGTTGCCTTCCAGTTCCCACTGCACAGAAATGGACAAGCAGCAGCTGTCACACATTTTCTGAGTGCAGTGTGTCCAACCCCCTGAGTCCTCCCTGCCCTCCCTAAAACCCTCCACCATCCCCAGGGACACACTGCAACCCCTCCAGGGAGAACTGCAGCTCCCTGGGAGCCTTTGTGCATTTCCACAGCTCCACCTGGACCGGCTGCAGCCTCCCATTCCCTGGGATCCACGGGAGCACAGCCCAGGCTCCAGCCACGGCATCTGCAGTCTGCTCCACCCCATTCCTCCGCTGCCTACACTCACCCGGGGACAAATGGCAAAAACAACCCCCCCACACCACACCGAGGGGAGGCAGGGAAAAGGGAGGAATTCCTATCGTTTCCTCCCATACAGGGGGAGAGTCGTTAGTTGATCCCCAAAAAACAATGTATTTTAGGAATGAAACAATTACAGCCCCATAAATACATTGAACAGATTAAAAAAAAAAAGGCTGCAAAGACACCGAGTTATTTGCATGAAGTGACTGGGGTTAGTTATAAATGTCATATCTGAGAAATAGGAATTTCTCCCCACGAGGCACCACCCTGCCTCCAGAGATTGAAGGCTTCTCCTGCCTTAGTGCTGTGCAGGAGAAAAAAGGTGTCAAAAATGCTTAAAAGGCAGTTCTTGATATTCATTATTTTTGTTATTGCTGCTACCTTTGTAATTAAAACCAAAAATCACCCAGAAATATATCTGCTAACTTCATCAACTACAGGTCTCATGGTGAATTACATCTAAATAAGGTTTTTAAAATAAAATCTCAATTTCAATATGACCAGTACGGACAGTGGGGCCTTTTTTCCTCCTCCAACAAGAATGGAAATAAATTACTTTTTGTGAACAATGTAACCTGTTATCTCGAAGTATTTCCCCCATCTTCACATCCATCGTTACAGTTACAGACCCTGCACACAATGCAGCAGAAAACAGCCCATTTTCAAGCCATTTGCTCCTTATTTTCTCTGCACTATCTATAAATAAGGACAAATGAAGATTTCACGGAAGAACTC
>VYZS01021807.1:0-23765 GCA_013400695.1 Neodrepanis coruscans
TGGTCTAACCAAACATAGAAGCAACACTTTTGGTGGCAGAAATGCAGGATAAGCTACTTGTCTTTGCTCTTCAAATAAACAAAACGCAATGGTAGTTGAAATATATTGTTGTTTTTATTCATTATCTTTCCATACCTTTAGCATTACCTTGCATTATTTCACCTCAGAACCTAATTCTGATACATAACTCTGTGTCTTGCTTTTAAAAAACAGAATTAAAAATGTGTTTTTTTATTGAACATCACTTCATGGCTAATGAGCCACAGGCATTTACAAACCTCTGTATTTATTCACTTCTATCAGCTTGATCTGGTAAGAACTCTCTCTCCATATTTGTGTGCACACCATGCAAGGGTGGATATGAAATCCAGCAACAGCCCTTGATGGCTCATTTCAGACATGTCAGTTGCTCAGTAAAATTTCAGATAATTGTTAAATGAGATGAAGAAATCAAACCTGTACAAATAAGAATTCCTAAAGGTATAATGTCTTCCTGATCATTTTCAAATTTGTATTTCCATAGAATCAGTCCTGTTGGCTGCTCAGACTTCCAACTCCCATGGCACAAACTGGAATGGAAACAGTGGAGTGCTCAGCTCTTCAAGGGCTGACATGACAGGTAAAGCCAGGCAAACATTTTCTTCAGCAGGACATGTTCCCAGTCACATGAAAGGCTTTTATGACTCTCTCCTCTTTTTATTGTTTTGATGTATTTTTTAATTTAGAGGAAAATTGATCAAGGTATCCAAACCAAGTCTGGATTTGATTGCATCAAAATAAGCCAAAAATCATTTCTAGGGAAGTTGGAAGCCATTTTAAATAAAAAATCTTCTTTCACTGTGTGACATTCCAGAACAGCCATGGAATTATAAGCTCAGAGTGGAAGCCAAGTATTGTGGCTGACCTGAATTTCCCTCACTCCTTTTTTTCATCCACTGATAGCTATAGGAGTCCAAAAAGGGATTTCTTTCAAAATAGGATATTTCTTTTCCTCCATTCTTCCTCCTTAGTAGTGACCCGAATTTGGGGGGTTGCTTTAGTGCCACGCCGCTGTAGTCATAGCTGTGGAAGGGATACCGGAGGCCATAAGACAGGTAGAATTGGATGGTGGAGATCATCAGGCTGCAGAAGGCTAAGGAAGAAGCAGGGCCTTTGACTGAAAGTCAGCCCTTGGCAGCGGGAAAGAAACATGCACTGCAAGCACACACTGAGGCACACCACCTTGACTGGGGCTGAGGGATATGGCAGGGGGCTGACAGGAGACTCCCAGCCCCTGGAGTGGTGGCTGGAGGATGGGCAGATCCAGCAAAGGAGGTGGATGGGATTCCTGCAGGGCCTTATCCATCGGACCAACAGGCACCTTTCCCTGTCTTCAGGCTGGGAAAGGTGCTGTGGAGATTTCCTGGCCCATGCTGGAGAACAGATTTTTCTTCTCCTCTCTCCCAGGTCCTCTCTCAGCTGTGCAGCCCTTCCCCAAAGACAGCCCCACACAGCATTCCACCTCAATCACCTCCACAAAATGCAGCTGTCAGCAGTCTCAGTGCAAGGGGTCCAGGAAGATGCTGGTCCTGGAAATCACCGATCCAGGATACAGACAGCTTTTAACAACTGTGGCTCTCCTGGGATACACTGGACCATGTGCATCCATTTCTCTTAACAACCCTGATCCCAGAAAAAGAGGCCTTCTCCCAGGAAAGACTTTTCCTGGGGAAAAGGCACCAGAGAGTGTTTGGGAGGGAGGAAAACTTCACCTAGCACAGGCAACCAGCCCTACCACAAATAGTTTCTTGTTTGATGTCGTGGTTTACGAATGGTGCTCCCCAATTTAGTGTTCCCACTGCAGCTCCAGACCACACACCACTCACTCACTCCCCCACTTTTCTCCTTCCCCTCCCCGCTGCAGCAGGTTGGAGAGGAGAATTGGAGGCACAAAAGGCAAAGATCACGAGTTGAGAGAAGAACAATTGAATGGAAATAGCAATCAGATTAAAAAAATGAACAAGAACAGCAACGATTCTAGTGACAGAGAGTATAAGAAAATAAACAATTCACAGGGGGAAAAAACCCCAAACAATAATAGACAATCCTGGACATCTCCCTTTGTTTTGTTTTCTTGCTTGGGAGGAACCGCTTCTCCCTGGAAGACAGCCCCTTTCCCCTGCCTCCAGCAATGGTGGGAGGGTGTATAGAATAACCTCCACGTCCCAGCCCCCTCACAGCTACTGCCCAAAATTACCACTGTCCCGTCCAGAAGCAGGACATCTGATTTTTCATGCTTTCATTTGTTTAACTAAGGCAGGGGCTGGAGGGAGGGACATGTGCCCCAGCCCATCGGCAGGGCCGTGCTGTGTATTACAAATTCTTGTCAGGCTGAACCAANGAGATTTCCTGGCCCATGCTGGAGAACAGATTTTTCTTCTCCTCTCTCCCAGGTCCTCTCTCAGCTGTGCAGCCCTTCCCCAAAGACAGCCCCACACAGCATTCCACCTCAATCACCTCCACAAAATGCAGCTGTCAGCAGTCTCAGTGCAAGGGGTCCAGGAAGATGCTGGTCCTGGAAATCACCGATCCAGGATACAGACAGCTTTTAACAACTGTGGCTCTCCTGGGATACACTGGACCATGTGCATCCATTTCTCTTAACAACCCTGATCCCAGAAAAAGAGGCCTTCTCCCAGGAAAGACTTTTCCTGGGGAAAAGGCACCAGAGAGTGTTTGGGAGGGAGGAAAACTTCACCTAGCACAGGCAACCAGCCCTACCACAAATAGTTTCTTGTTTGATGTCGTGGTTTACGAATGGTGCTCCCCAATTTAGTGTTCCCACTGCAGCTCCAGACCACACACCACTCACTCACTCCCCCACTTTTCTCCTTCCCCTCCCCGCTGCAGCAGGTTGGAGAGGAGAATTGGAGGCACAAAAGGCAAAGATCACGAGCTGAGAGAAGAACAATTGAATGGAAATAGCAATCAGATTAAAAAAATGAACAAGAACAGCAACGATTCTAGTGACAGAGAGTATAAGAAAATAAACAATTCACAGGGGGAAAAAACCCCAAACAATAATAGACAATCCTGGACATCTCCCTTTGTTTTGTTTTCTTGCTTGGGAGGAACCACTTCTCCCTGGAAGACAGCCCCTTTCCCCTGCCTCCAGCAATGGTGGGAGGGTGTATAGAATAACCTCCACGTCCCAGCCCCCTCACAGCTACTGCCCAAAATTACCACTGTCCCGTCCAGAAGCAGGACATCTGATTTTTCATGCTTTCATTTGTTTAACTAAGGCAGGGGCTGGAGGGAGGGACATGTGCCCCAGCCCATCGGCAGGGCCGTGCTGTGTATTACAAATTCTTGTCAGGCTGAACCAAGACACCAGAACACGGGTCAGGTAACTCTGGTGCTTTGGTGTGGAATCACCTGAACTCCAGCAACAAACCCTCTCCTGAGACTCAAGAGGCATTGGCCGACAAGACCTTAATTTTGTACAGTACACTTCAATAAGCTCTGAGCCCCTCAAAAAAAACTTCTCAAAGGTTTATTTTAGTGGTAATTGAGACTTTTTGGTCTGGCAAAGTTCCATTCCCTGCAGGCTGTGATAAATAGATATAAAAACAAGAAGAAATTGCTGCATGATTCCAATGTCCATCTTTTTTTTTCTGCAGTACCAGTTTGCTTTCAGAGTCTTGATAAGATTATAAAATCACAAGTAGAAAAGTGCATGAAAAACTTTTCTTTTGGTTCTTTAGATCATCATTCGATTTGAGCAGCTTTGGCTGACCCTCATCTCTTTTCCCAATAGAAAGGATTTTCCATTCATAGTTACACTATGGGGGTTTTTTTTAAAGCTGTGTTGTCAAAAGAAAATGGTTAGAATTTTTATATGGCTTTGAGTTCAACTATTTTCTTCTTCCCTGCTTGTTAATTTATACTTACATTCCTAAGGACCTATCATGTATTACAGTACTCTGCACAGGAATTAATTTCATCTGATTTTAAGCTTCAGGTGGATCCTCTTTCTGGCCAGTTCATTAATACTTACAAGTTTCTGCAGTTTGAAACACAGGAGCAAGAAGGTTCTTAGTGGGGCTGACTAAACCTAACAATACAGAGCTCCAATTTGACAAACCTGTGAAGAACTACTTGATCTCTCTTGAGGCAAGAACATGGACAAAATGGTCCACCCGTAATGAGAATCATCTTATCATGATTTTTCTGCAAGACCTTTCTGCCACACAGGTCTAACTGTGAAGGTTGCACAAAATTCATATCACACCTAACATATTGTACACTGGTAGTTGCATACCTGCATGATAACCATGGTTTTCTATTTTTTTCAGCCCCTAAGGCTGCATCTAGTTATCCAAAACCAGAGACAATTCTCTTCTGGGTATTGTAAAAGGTACCCTTTGGAAAAGACCAATGGCCTGGCATCAAGCAGCATAGTTGGAAGTATATTGATAGTGTTTATATCATTTGACCAAAAGAAAATACCGAATTTTTTAAAACCCTGGTGATAATCCATTGAGACTAAGCATGAGAAGTAAAAGAAGAAGAAAATAGCAAAGTTCCAGCTTTGTTTCTTGAATAGTAATGGCGTTCCAGTTAGTCCATCCTTAAAGTAAGGTAATTAATCATATTAAAAAATCAACCAACCAACCAAGCTCCCCACAAAATCAAAAAACTTTAACTGCAATTCAAACTGCCTAAAGCCAGAGACAGAGCCACCAAGGACTGTGTGAAGTACAGAGAAGAGACAAGAAGAAAACTTTAATTTTGAAGATAAAACCAAGCCGGTCTGTGAAGTTACACTAAACACAGCCCTGTACCATTCAGCTTGCAATATGATCTACTATTTTGCAAAAAAGAAAAGCTGTAATATCTTTTGATTGATCTCCTCACACTGGCCACATTCAGCTAAATATTTCCTTTAAATAATTCCACCGTGACTAGCAGATTTTGCTAGAATATTCTGCATAGGCAACAGCTGTATAGAGATCTGAATTTGGAAAGATGTAAGTCTGGGAGACACATCCCCCATATCATTTGCCAATTTCTCAAACCAAACAAGACAAAAAGAGCAAACCTTGTGTGTTTTATTCCATGAATTCATAACTCCATGACTGAGCTCTCCAAAGGAAAGGTTCACAATAACCTCAGTTGTGCCATATTTAACATGGCTATTGGAAGACTCACTTGGTTGTCTTAGTAAATACCACACCTTCCATATTTCTTTCTCCATTTTTAATACTGATGTTCTGCTGTGTGAGTTCTTGTCATACTTGTGATCTCTTCTAAACATCCATGGCTAATCTTCATGTTTCCTGCTGCAGTCCTAATCTGCAGATGCTCAGTGGATGCTGATTGTGTCCCATCATTCAGATGTTGTGTGAACAGGGCATTGCTCTTATGTTTTATACAGGAGTGTTGTGATTTATCCCTAGTTGGCAGCTCAGCATCACAGAGACACTCACTTACTTCTCAGCGCTGGAGGAGGGAATTAGAAAGGTAGAAGTGCAAAAACTTGCAGCTGGAGATAAAGACAGTTTAATTAAATTGAAAAAAAAAAAGGCAAGAAAGAAAAAAGAAAACAACAGAAAGGAAAAAAACCCAAACCCAAGACAAGCAATTAACTGATGCCCAGCCAGTTTCTGAGCAAGGGCAGCCCCTGCCAACTTCCATCCCTCAGTTTGATTGTTGAGCATGGCATCATATTCTTTGGGATATTCCTCTGCTCAGTGGAGGTCAGCTGTCCCTGCTGTGCCCCTTCTCCCAGCCTCTTGTGTACCCCCAGCCTGCTCACCGGTGGGGCAGGGTGAGGAGCAGAAAAATCTTTGGTTCACTTTTCCAGCTGCCAAAGGCCTCATTGCCCATCTCATGGCCTTTTACCCTCCCACCCTGTCCCTTCCCTGCAACCATGAGTGGGTGGCTGATGGACACAGCTTTGGCCAGCGGCTGGTCTGTCTTGGGGCTGGGCTGGAACAGGATCTGGCTGGCGTGGGGGCAGCTGCTGGCATCTGCTCACAGAAGCCACTCCTGCAGCCTTCCCACTTCAAATCCTTGCCATGGAAATCCAGTCCATGACCTCAGAGAAGCCCCACACAGGCAGGCATACACAGCATCACACATTCCCGAAGGGCAGATGCCTTGGAGAGGCTGCCAGGCTCTGGGACAGAGCAGCTGCTGGGTCACAGGGCAAGAGATTGTCCGGGTTTTTCAGTGCTCCTGCTCCGTGGCTGTGGCAGTGACCTTGATGGAGGGGTAGCTGCTCTCCTGGTCAGAGCATGAGCAGGCTCCTGAATGCCACTCCGTCAGTAACTACTGATGTTCTTTTCCGTATAAAATGATGTAGAAGGCGTAACTTCTAACATCTCTTTCCATTTTAAAGCCGCGGTGCAGCTCTCGGGTGCAACCCATCTGTGCTGGGTCGAAAAACTTGCAGGAAAAGACAAGCTCTGCTGCCCCTTGGTGGCCATTACTCCACCACAGTCCTGTGGGATATTTTTTATGCATTCGAGGACTCTTCTGGTGCTGTTATGCACTGTGTTGGATGATGTTTGGGGAGAAAATATCGACTAAGTTGTAATGGCAAAAATTGGGGAACCACTGTCAGCAGAGAAGAGGGTCCAGGTGTCAGAGAAGAGAAGGTACCTGACCTCCAGATTTGACAGCAATTCAACAAAGCAAATGCAGCCTTACATCTATGGCCCATCAGCATGGACATTGCAGACTGAAAGTAAGTCTTTTTTTGGGAAAGCCAGACAGAAAGATTGGAGGCACGAAACAACATTATTGGAGACCATCACATGGCTCTGAGAAAGGGATGTGATTCTTGCAGACATCAGCAGATACATGTCTGGTTCAGACAGGGAAAATTGAACACGCTGTGCTAGTGAGGCTTCATGTAGAATATCAGAGACAAGGATCAGGGAAGGATTTGAATATGAAAATAAGGACTCAGAAGGATCAGGGAACTGAAACCCTATTTTATGAGACAAACATAGATCAACAGGAGCTGCCACAAAGGTGACCTGAGAAATCTGCTGAGAAAGAAGCTGAGAATAGCACAGCACAACCACTGGCATTGCATTTACACTAAAAATTAACAGAGCATGCTGTGCTTCTGAATATGAAGAAATGTTCCCCACAAATCTACTTGCCAACATAGTAACTGGCAACATAGACAAATGGCCAACAATCTGGAGTTATTTCCAAATAACCCCTTCACACAGCATATAGAATATCCTACAATGTCACAGACCTTGGCAAGTACTGGGATTTTGTATAGCCATATGAAATCCTAACTAATTACTTATTTTTATAAACCGAAGTTTGGGAATTCTATTTTCTCTCTTTCTGCCCCATGACTTGACATGTTTCATTGTAGCTATTGCTTACAGATGCACTCAATTCACCTAAGTATCTTTCTCATTTAAGTCCTCATTTCAGCGCCCTTGTAAGAGTTTTCTATCATTAAAAAAGTTGCATTAAATTGGAGAAAGTAACATTCGAGAGAGACTTTTTCTTTCTACTATACTTGAAATTTTAAATGATGAAACAAAACGTGATACTTTAAGATTGTTTATTTTAAATGGTATTCTGAAATTTGTAGTTATATACAAGTTTTCAAACTATGAAGCTTAAGATTGCATGGTGGCTGTCTTCACAAAATAAGGCTGCTTGGTCAATATTATCAAAGCTGATAGAGGATGGCTTCAGGAAGGTTGTAATCCATGAAGGCACCAACACCAAAGACTGTGAGCCTTCCTAAATAAAAAGCTAATCAAAGCCCCTCTCAGTTGCCATGGAACATTGGTTGAATTTGGGAGCATCACCAGTGGGAAAGGTCTAAGTGAAATCAACAGTCACTATGGAAAGGCCTTTACACTGAACTCACCATCTGGAGACAGGTACACACTGCAGGGGCTTTTCCATGCCCATCATACTCACTGTGCTTTGTTCCTCACTCAACTGGGCCAGTGACGATAAAAAAAATCCACAAAGCAGTTTATGCTACCGTGATAATTTAGCAATCAACTTTAGAGACAGATTTTTTTAGGTATAATTAATGGGCATAAACAGGATTTATGTTAATGCTGAAACTTCAGACCCTAGACACAGGGACAAGATGAAATGTATGGCCCTGCAGCCAACAGACAGCAACTTTCCATTTCTCTAAACTCCCAAGGAAGACAGATGAACTACTGCCTCCTCTCATGTTCCCCCAGTACTAAAGGCAGAAAGAGATATGCTTCATGAGTTTGCTTTATACACAGACAATTAAAAATACATTTTAGTAATTTTTCCCATTGAAACCTTACTGCTAGCACAGTACTGAAATCAGTGCAACAAAATTAAAATGACAGGAAGGATTATTTACAACCATATTGTATTGTACCAAATTGGCAAGACAAGAAATTTCTAAAGTGCAAAGTTGTCTATGTTCTACACAGATACAGGGATCCATTTTCCTGCTCATAACAAACCGCTACCATCACTACAGGCACACCACATATCCACGCTGAACATTTAAGTGACCAAATGCCATCCTTAGGCTGACAGGGAAAACTCCTCTACCAAATCCAGTGAGAGGCAGGCATCAGCATCCAATGGCCAGGTTTAGTCCCTCAGCTGTGGGTGTGTCACAGGCTGGATAGAACATAAAACATGTATTTAAATAAATGGAGGAAGGTATTTAAATAGAAATCTTACAAAGAGCTTAATGGTTTGTTTTATAGTAGATTAAAGACAATCATTGGGGTTTTTTTAAGGAACAAAACAGAGGGCCCAGCACTCTGTATTTTATTCAGCTGCAGTTTTGTCCCACTTCAGACTGGGCACAAGTTTTAAAGACTATATACACCAATAAGATCTGCAGGTTCAGCCACAAGAGCCTCTAAAACCAGAGAGAGGCCAGAAAAACAGGCTCTTGTACCATTAGAGTATTAAAAAGTCACCATTCAAAATACCTCATTCTTAAAAATTATCAAGGGAACCATAATAAAAGGAACATGGTTGCCAGGTTTCCAGATTAGCTGAAACTCCCAGTCCATTTATCCATATTCTTAAGCATATTGGAGAGTTAATCTACATCCTATTTACAATAATTCTTCCTAATACTCCACAAAATTAAACCAGAAAACTGCTCATTGGCTCACAGCTCTCTATACATTGCAAACTAAACAATCTCCAGTTTCTTATTTTTGGGCAAAACCATTCAATGTTTGCCACAGGATTTTAGCTACAAGTAAACAAAGTTTGTCTTGAAAAGCAACACATGTTAAGTTGTTTAGTTTGTTCCTTTAGTCTATTTTTAAACTACTACATCATATTTACTGAAACAGCTATGGCATAAGAGGTTAGGTTACACAGCTAGGCTTAAGTAATGTCACCATCTGACACAATTCACTTGGTTATGCCCCAAACTATTTACAGTGAACTTGATTCAGACAAACCACTCAGTTTGAGAAAGCATCCAAAGAATTCCAAGTCCATAAAATAATCTTTCCTACCAAGTTGTTTGGGAACAATTTAGTCATGATCTGTTAATTTTATTTTAAGATATTGCTATATTGGAATATATCCAGGGGTAAAAGCCTCACTGGAAATGAGTCCCAAGACCCACACATGCATTAGCAAACACAGGTAAGTCTGTGCCACAGTGCGCAGCAGATGGAAGGGAAAATGAGGGGAGGAGGGAAAACGGAATCTAGTCTGCACAGAAAGAAAAGTAATTACGCTGAGACACGTACATATTAACACAAACAGGGATCTGGAAAACAATGAGTAACTAAAAAAATCATGATTATGAAACTGAGCTAACTGCATCTTGATCCTGAAAGGTGCCGGGCTAAGCAAATGGAGATTACTACGGCTGTAATACATTTTTAGAATTAAAATCTGTATAAGCAAACTAACTCCAGCTCAATGCTGGTAATATCTGAACTCATCTTCTAACAATGCAAGGAGTCTAATGAGCCAGTTAATCAAGTTAGGAACAGATCTAAGTAATTCTTCATAAACATACCCCAGGCCCCTGAGCAGCACCAGAAGAAATGGACCAATTTTAGATAAATATACTTCTTGATATTCATTATCCTCTTAATTACCTAGGTCCTTGCAGAACAGAAATTTCTTCCAAAGAAATTCAGTTCATTTTACACTTATTTTTTGTGCAGGACTGGCAGAAATAAAAATCCATCATAGGAAGCAATTAATTCTGCATTTGATTCACCCAGGACTGCCAGCATTAGAAGCCTCTGCCTTTTGCAGCAACAAATTCTGTAGTTTTGGTCCAGTACTGCAGGAAGAATCTAGAGTTTCCTATTCACTTCCTCAACAGCTTTTGTTCCACAGGTCTTCAAGGAGCTACACACCTGCCCTCTAAGCTAAGTGACTCTAAACTCCATGAAAAATTTCAAACAGAAGCACCGTGGAAGATGAACATCACAGTGGAAGACAAACCAATCCAAAGAGTACAAAGTGAGGAATGTATTTATCATATATATCATGATAGGTGCATATGCCTTATTTTTGTTGAAATGGTGAACATTGTCAGGCTGTTCAGTTTCTTTCTCAGGTGAAGTGAAGTGCAGCAACTGGTACCCAGAGATTGCAAGGCTCTCACTTCAACACATACATCATATGCCTTTGCATTTGCAGCAAGTCAGAAAGCCATGGTTTTGCTGTCAGGAGTGTTTTGCAGTGCTCAGCACTAAAGAATGCGATCAAATTTTCCACAGGAGGCAGAAATGGAAGCAGCAAGTTCCACAAAATACTTTCTTTCTCAGTCTTGACTGAACTTGGCTTTTCACAAGTTTTCTTCATAAGGAGCTGATTTCAGAGCAATACTGCAAAAGTTGAGAAGTAGCACTGTTTGCACAGGGCATAAAGGAAACCTAGAGCTTGGTTCCCCAGTTGTGCCATCAACTCTTCAGCTCGTCTTTCTTCCCTGTTCTCCTGACAGCTTCTTATGGACACTACCCAGATGGAAGCACAGCAACTCAGTTACAATTCCATTATCTTACGCATGACAACTTCATGAATTCCAGTGCCAGGAGACTTTAACTGTCTGCAGCTTTCAAACTTACCAGATCTCAAGATTCAAATACTTTGACCAAATGACATAGTGATGCATTACTTCTAAGCACTTTCATATTACTTGCTGCATTACTTTCAGATACAGTTTGACACTAAAGGACAGACAAGCTAAAAGTACCTTACTACAAATTCTGATACAAGAGCCCTAATCTACAGAGAAAAGAACAGAGGCTAATAGTTTCAGAATATAAAGTGTGCTCCAGTTTTGCAGAACTTAAGGTTTTTCCAAGTTCTTTGAGAGTCCTGTGAAATACCATAGGGATGTTAAAAACCAAACCCAGATTTTCTTCACTCACTACAATTAAATGAATTGGAACACAACAGGGTGCTAAGCCTGAATGACAAAACTTGAATAAATATAACTGTTCTTGCAAACTTATGTTTGCAGAATTTGACATTATATAGCCTATAAAGTAATGGAAAAATCCTCAAGCATTACAATCATGATACTTCCTTTGCTATTTGTGGGTAAAACTAAACCCACAAAAAGAAACTCTCCAGAGGCACAATAGGAACATTTAAGCCCACTCATTCTATGATATCCCACTAAAACCCAAAATAAGCCAGATATAAATAACCTCCCATAAACCCACCACATTCTCAAGCAAGATAGACACATATTAATGATGGTAAATTAAATTAGTCTTCCAAGTTAAAAAAGGAGAATCAGAAAAAGGGAGATCAGAACTAGAGCCCCAGAGTCCTATTAATACAGTTTCAAAGTGAATTCAATGCACTTATGGCACTTAAGAAATCTGGCATCCAGTGTCTTTTTGAGGCTTTATATCTGGTTCCTTCAGAGGTTTTACTTCTTCATCTGGTTTTGGTTTAGCCTGCAAACAAGAAGATAAAAAACCCAACTAAATACCACAAGTATAAACCACTATATGCACAGTATTTATGTATGACTAACTTTACATATTATAATAGTCCCCTCTGTTTTCAAGGCTGAAGACTTTGAGTAAGCCCCAAGAAAAGGGGAAAACCCAAATACTCTGTTTCAGCATCTTTTCTAAAAAAAAGAATCTTTCTATAGCATTTGCTCCTATCACTCCATTTCAGCATCTTACCCACACTAAAGGATTTCCTCCTGTTCAGGACTTAGTAAGAAATGCCTCTGAATTTCCAGACGCTGACACTGTGGCAAAGGTTAACTGACTTGCCCCTGGCACAGCAGAAATGTGAGCTCGGGTGGCAGCTTTTTGTCTACATCCTGCCCTGAGCTGGGGAACACTACAGAAGAGCAAAACAGTAACTCTGTAGAATAAAGCTAAGGGGAAAGAATAGTACATGAAATTATCTTACAGTGTCATCCTTTGGCCTCTTGGTGAGATCAAATGCTGCAAGTGTTTCAGGAGTCCAGTGTGCATTCAAGGCAGGAAACTCAAAAGGAACAGGCTCTACTAAGCCATAGTTTGCTTTCAGTTCCAGCTGGGGAGCCTCTGCTGGCACCTTCTGAAAATAGCTGTAACAGAATACAGAAATGTATTTAAAATACAATGCACCATCTCTGCAAGTCTTGTTTGCAACTCTAAAGAAAAACAATCTGGGTTTTTAGAGTGGCAGTCACTGCTGCTCTCTTCCATTTCATTAAGGCATCATCTAACATGCATTCTGCCAGCAAGGTTCACAAGAAAAAAAAAAGTAATTCCTCCTTTGTATTATTGTTGATCCCTAACAGCAAGGCAGGCTTTCGTCCTGCTTGATAACCATTACTCCCAGGGCTTCAATGAGAAGAGCGTCTTTTATCCAAAAAACACCTTCAAAATATAAAGGAGGATTTAAAATACTTCCCAAGAAATACAAAAAGGACAGTTCTTTTCCTAAATTAGTCTTAATGTGCAGAGTACATAATGGCAACAACACTGCAACCCACAAAGACTGGCTACAAGGCCAGGCCTGTATCAGGGTGTAACTCTGCCCTTGGCAAAACAGGAGCTGAAAACTCACAAACACGCACTACCTGCTGTGCTGCAGCAGAGCTCTGGGGTAGTCACATCTCCCAAGACAGTCACTGGTTTCTCTTTCAAAGTTTGGTGCCAGAGGGACATGGATTTGTTGAAATTTCCTGTTTGCTGTTGTTGTAAGCTATGGCAATGATTATTTGAACCAAAGCAGACTAGAGCATTTCTGTTCCTATTTGCAGTTCAGTGTAATGTACTTGACAATCCTTCTTGTTTAGCCAATTTTCCTACTATTCAGGTCTTCAAATATCATAAAAAGGGAAATAACAAACCTATTATGGAATGCTAAATCATAAAAGGAGGAACAGGGAGAAATAAATGGGCAAAAGAATTTTAAAGCCAAACTAATCTTGGTATTTTAAACTGCTTCCAAACTCTTCTTGTAAGGGGCATTAACTAACAGAAAGCCCTATTCATAGTATTAATTATACTTAGACTGGTAAGGCTCCTAGCACCCTAAGCATATTCTTCACTGAAGAAATGACTGTGTTTTGACTTCTCTGCTTGCAAAGCAGAATCACCTACCAGCCTTCTCCATTTCCCCCTCTGTCCTCTCTTGCCTACTAGATCCCAGCAGCCAGGAAGAGGGCACAAGAGAAATACAGCAACCTATACAGGTCTTTCTCTTTTGCAGGAGGAAAAGTAAGAAAAGGGCTGAGGAATGAAGGAAGAAAACTGCTTAACCTCTCCAGGTGTCAGTCCAACCTACCCTGGTGAACTGGCACAAAACACAGAGTGTGACAGCACAGACTCTTAGTAAATCTGCTAAGAGAAAACTTTAGAATTGCTGATTTATCTTTAAGTTATATGCCATGTCCTAAAGGAATGTAACAACTGAAGAGTAAAATTTACCATCCCATTTTGAAATAAAGGCAAATGAGGTAGTAACACTTTACAGAGTATTGTACCAACCATGAATTACTTACATAAATCCATTCTCTCTCTGGCACTTTTCTAGTGTGTTCTTAATCAAACTTCCTAATTTCCTAAAGAAGAGATGTCCAGAAGGTTTGGCAGTAGTCCCAGGTCCTTTGGTTTCTCCATATTCCTTGCACAATGCTTCAGCCTTGGCAAAAACTTTACAAGAAAGAAATGAAATAAAAATCATTTACATAAAACTCCTAAATCACAGTTCTGCTCTACAGTGCTTCAGTTCTAGAAGACATCAGAATCCATTCAGGCTTTCTTCTTCTTAGAAACAAAAACAGCCTAATTCAAAGGCAGCACTTACAGCCAAGATTTACTGCATCCAACAAGTGACTAGAAACAAAACAAAACAAAAAAGCTTTTTGGGTGGGAAGATGCAGGAAAGCAGTCTTATGTATGGAGCAAAATGCAACCCAAGAACTGTGCCGCATGGTAGGGAGAAAGAGAAGGTAAGAAGATGTCCATGCCCAAAACCAAACAATAAACAAGAATATGGAGAGGGAAAAGAAGTGCACTTCTCTGAACCACAGGCACATTAAAAGCCACAGTCTTTGTTTTACTGAAAGCAATCCAAATTAGTTTGTTCTTAATAATTTTTAATTTATTTTTAAAATCAATATTAAAGTTTCAAATTTTAAGATTTTAGCATTTTTTAATACATTGTGGTGAAGTTATGCAGTGCAGGCCATTTACAAGTTTTGAAGAGAGAAGAATGGGCAGAAGACCCTGAACTACTGCAAACTTGCCTTTGTCTACCTTTCAGATGAATAGAAAGGAAATAATTTACTGAAACCTGTTAAAAACAAACAAGCATGGTCTAGATGTATTATTTAAGCCAGAGAAACCTCCAGAACAGAAATGGCTGCAGTAACCTGTGTGTTGCAGGCAGTCCACAGCCAATCTTTAACAGGCTGAGAAGCGAAGATGGAATTTTCTGCAGCACTATTATGAAAGACAGTGTTTGGTAAGACAAGAAAATAAAAAAGAACACCCACCGTCTCTATTCAAAGGTGTGCTGGATTTTCACCAGGTGACAGATAAAATCTTAAGTTTATGGGAGACCAAATAAAAACAATACAGCAAAATAGAACAAGCATGTTGTTATCAGATCCTATAATACATTCTCAACCACACTTACATTTTTCTGATTCCTGCAGAGATCTGATTGCTTCCCCACACTTATCACTCGCCAGTAAAGTCTGACCATGATAACAGTATGCCTGATGGGAGAGGACAAAATCATGACCAACATCACTGGGCACTTCCTGCATCAATTCCCTCCTGCCTTCCCTTACATCAGAGCTGCACCTCTTTGAAGCTGCCATTCTCTGCAGAGAGTTGGCAATTCGGGAATGCACCTCAAAGCAGCATTTGCTGAACCATTAATGCAGTTCAGCATAAGCACTGTGAGGCAGATTTGAGCCAGGCTGTCTCAAGTCTAGCCAAGAGTCACTCTAAGTTCATGAAGCTGCTTGGCCAAAAGCATACAATACAGTTCAAGCCCCTCTCTCTCACTGTATCAATGTGCAGCATTAAGCCCCATCACAGAAAGAGGATGGACCTCAGCCAAGTTTCCAAAGCAAATACTAAAAACTAAAAGTACCTGAACACTCAAAAACTGAATCTGTGACAAATATCAGAGATGAGGTGTTCTGCTGTCTGAGATACTTTGCCATAGTCTAAATAACTTCTCTACCCCAAAAAGTCCCATTCCTTCACTTGAAGATAGTACTGTATTCCAGTGAGAACTGAACTGCCTCTTATCTATTATCAGGAGTTGATTTTAAAAACTAAATTCCGTAAGTGAAGGAACAATCCCATCAACTAATGCCTACCTTGTATCCCACCCTTTAAGGTCTGTTCTCTCAATACAGCTCTACTATTGTCCATAACACACAAATTAAAAAAAAAGGTAAAGTACCACAACTCTGACCCTCCCTCACCTCTCAAACTTGCTCGTAGGGCAAGCAGCTTTTAGCTACAGGTTTAACCTAAGCGAAAGATAATTGTGTTACCTGCTTAGTTTGGGCCTTTTGCACAACATGAAAAAGCCAGATTACAGGCTGAGGCAGGCTCCAAGAAACAGACAGCAAACTGAGCAGCTGGGGATGCCAAGGGCACCACTGCACTTGCTAAGAGATCAGTCAGGCAAACAGGGACAGCACTTGGAATGGTACCTACTGGTACTTGCTTCACTTTCATTCAGGGCCTTCAAAAAGATGACCAGCTCTAAATTATGCCTAGAATTCAACTGCGATGCAGACAATGGAAAACAAGCATTATGCTCAACCTGAACTGCTTCACTTAATGATTTGTGGTCACAACAAATTCCAAACTGCAGTAAGTTCACTTGGCTCAAAGAAACACGTCAAATGCCACTGACACTGCACAATCTCTCTTCAGAGCATGGAAAGAAAGCCAAGGCAATACTTAGCCCCTATTCCCTATCCAGCCCTTAGACAACAGTCAGACAACAAACTGTGGTGGCTGTCAACCGAAGTACTTATACTTACGTAGGCCATATAGAAACAGCTCTTCAAGTTTAAGTACTTCCTCCATTTACCTGCATAGGTTGGATCCAAGCTGGATAAAGCTTGATCTATGAACACATGTGTAAAGTTATTCTTAAGACATTTCCAAAAAGAAAAATCCCAAATATACTCAAAGACCTGAATTCTTAAAATTAGCAATAGATCTTAACTATAAAGTAGGAAGAAGCAAGTGACAAATATTACTCCTGCAAAGGCACAGAGAAACCATGAGAAAAAAAAACCAAAAAATATACAGCTATCATTCAGTTTTCTCTAGAATCCCCAAAACTGCTGTCCACTAAGTTTGGACAGCTAATTCTCCTAAGTATTTCTAGGCAGCATTTCAAAGCTTGTTTCTAGTTAAGTTCAAGTAGTGACCTATAATGTGATGTATGTTCTCCTGACTCCCATGCTTTTCCACTTTTCCCACTTGCCTCAAGATCACCTCACTCATGAGGAAGGACAGAATTAATCTGCTACACTCTTCATGGTATGCATCAGAAACTGCTGCCCAAAGGCAGCTGGAACACACTTGATTTACACCTGACTGTTTGTCTGTTGCTAGAACATACTCTCAAAACATGACTCTCTCTTCTGTCTTCTCTCACTAATACTTCTTACCATGAGCTACAAAAAAAGATTCCCACAAAAACAAAAGGCCTTATCAAGCCTTCAATGTGCTAATTAGAGGCAAAATACACAAACCGTACCCACGGTCTGTGTATACACAAGATAACAGGAGAAACAGTGTTAATATTGCAATTTGTGGGTGGGGGAAGTATGACTGCTGGCAGGAAAGCCTAAACCAAGTCACTGAGGATACAAAACAAGACACTTACCAGCTTTTTGGTAGAAGTTAGCTGTTTCATAAGCAAGTGCAGCTATTAGTCCTGGATTGTGTTTCAGCTCAATAGCCCGAGCAATGGTCACTGAAAAAAAATTGCACACCACAGTGTAAGTTTAACTGAAATGTCCTATCCCATCGAATAAGCAGAGGCATTCGGGGTTTTAAAACCCCTGCATGAACAGAAAGTAGGTGTTGTAGAGCCAAGCAAACTGCAGAAAAAAAGACAGATTGTTTCTTGGATAGAGTGATTCCAACTTAATAGAAAAACTGAAAGAATGTTAGCCTTAAGACTAACTAACTAACAGAAGCTGCAAATATTTTAAAGTAAAGGAACTGGGAATTTATGTTAAGCAAACATGGTGGTAAAAAGGTTGCATGAAAGGAAAAAAAGAAGGGAGGAATGTCACATGCAAGTTCTTCCAAAGTGGAAGTTATACCACATTATATTTGTAAGATCAGACTGATTTTTGGCATTTTCCTTCTATAATTGTAACTTAAGTTTCTTTAAAATCAGCCTGCCCTACTAAGCCACAGTACTTCAGGAGAATAAAAAAAACATGGCCTTACTGCCAAGCAGAGTTCATGAGACACCAAGTGACCCACAAAGACTTTAATT
This sequence comes from Neodrepanis coruscans, assembly GCA_013400695.1. Taxonomy (NCBI): domain Eukaryota; kingdom Metazoa; phylum Chordata; class Aves; order Passeriformes; family Philepittidae; genus Neodrepanis; species Neodrepanis coruscans. The sequence goes on from VYZS01021807.1 coordinate 17,980, forward strand.
TCCCATGCCCAGAAAATGTATATTTGAAGATACCTTCTTGAGCTTCAGCTTGGCACTGTATGATGTAAGAGTCTACAAGTCGAGCTTCTAAATCTCTTCCCTTTTCTACAGGTGTAATCAATTTTGGAATGTGACTTTCCTAAATAAAAAGCAAGTCTCAGAGTTAGTTTATACTTAATACCACCCCTGCCAGTGCAGAACAAGTGCCTCATTCCTAAATGGATGGGACACTGAATGAAGGTCCCAAGGCAGGTGGCTGCACTGTTGAATGTGATACTGGGCAAACAAATTACTCCTCCACTGCCACTGGGAATAAGTAGCAGGGGTTGAGTGGTAGCATAACATATTATTAGCCTTCTTTTTCCGCTATCATTCAGGTATTCTGAGGTACCTGTGTATTTTGCAACCTTATCTGAAAAGCAAAGGCTTTGCTAAGACAAAAGAGCCAGTATTTGGAGGCAACTTGAAGAACAAACAGCAAAGACAGTTGTTTTACCTTCAGGTGTTTAAAAATCCCAGCTGCTATCTTCAGGCTTCTGTGAACATCCTTTGCTTCATCTTCTGTTATACTATGGACATAGAAAAGTCAATGAGATGTTACTTAGAAAGGGCCTCTAGGTGCCATTTAGTCCCACCACCTGCTTTGGGGCACAACTATTGACAACAGTAGGTCAGGTAATTTATGGTTTTGTCTAAAAGAATCTTAAATCCTTCAAGAAACAAGATCTCACTAATTCTCTAAGTGACCTGTCCCATTGCTGTGTTACCCTCATGGTAAAGAAATTTCTTGCAGTGTCCAACCATTAAATAATCAAATAGAACTTGCTTGGAAAAAGAAACATAGGACCTTGTAATAACTTTCAAGTAAAAGGCAACTTCAGTGTTAAAAGCCAAAGATTTGGAAATTCGTATGGTTAAAAGTCAGCAGAGTTGTGATTCTGAGAATCTCGATTTTGTACCTGTTTTAGCAGGTTTATTCATAATTTGACACTTTCTCTGTATCACAGTCATGTAGTACTAGTACTCTTGGACTGAAGTACAGTTGGACACTACAACATGTGAGTGACGACCGACTGCCTCCTTGAACTCCTGCTGTCTCAGCTGGACATGCACTACAGCAGCCAAAACCCATAACCTGATAAATCTTTGGTGCACTATTGCTGCAGTAAAATTACTAAGAAAAGAAAAACACTTACTCTTCTTTTCCAGCAAGTCTTGATGCGTATTTTGTGTACCACAGAGCTACATTAAATCCCATGGAAACCAGTTCAAACACTGCATCCTGCTGGGCACTAAAGAAAGACAGACAAAAAAACCTCCAAACAACTTAATGCTTTTAATGTTGCCCTGACAAACTCTCTCTGCTGATAGTTCATGTAGCATAGGTTGATATTGCTCTCCATAAAGCATTTTTCATTTAAGATGTCAATGATTTCCAATTCAGAACCTTCTACTTGCTGAACTGCCCAAAAGAGTCTTCAATTTTTTTTTACTTACTCCCTTTAAGAGCTCGTAATTAGAATCTCCCACATCCAGATGCCCACCCTTCCCTTTTGGGAACTTTTATTTTAAAACTGTAACTTGAGATTTGTTTAGCTTTGGGTGTGGCTGACATTTTTCCATCTCTCTTTTTTTTTTTTTAATTGTACAGTTTGTGGAAAGCTTTGCTCTGGAATGTCTATTTTAAAGTTGTACAACTAAATTAATAAGTCAGAGTCTATTATATCTCTCTCAAATGAATGTTCTTGCAAGTATTTATGTAACTGCAGATAAACATCATGTGCAAATAGCAGGAAATTTCAGAAGCTAAAAGCACAGTCTTTGAAGAGACTGACCGTCCAATCACAAGCTCAGAATGGCTTAGGAACCAGCAAGCCTTTTAAAAAGAAAGGTGTGGGAGTGGGAAGAATAAAATTGGCTCAAGTACAAGTGTGTGTGACCATGAGAAAATCAGAAGAAAGTCCTAATCAACAGATTTTTTTCCAAGGGTAATAAAAGCTTTGAGGAAGTTAAGCACTTCTAGCTAAAGCCTGACAAATTTGTAGGCGTGGTTATACAGCAAAATTACCTACAATAGCAAGAGACAACTGAGTAATCCAGAAGGTTACAGATTCTATGTTCCTACCTAAAAATGAACATTTGTTTGTTCGAACCAAGGTACACCTGCCAGGAGCTTCAGAGGACAAGAACAAAATCAGATCTTCAGCAACATTGGTACCTCAAACCACTCAGAAGCTGCTGGTCAGACAATGGTGTGAAATGAAGAAGTTTTAAGCTGCAGTAAGCTATGTTATCACATTTAAATCAGCAATACCCTCAAGGTTCTTCTTTGTACTTCTCTAGCCAACTACCCAATCAGTTTGTAGATTGACTAAGACACACTGGATCCTTCCACCATTACAGTGCATTACCAAACCTTTCACATAAAGGCCACACACACTTCAGAACACCAAACACAGTATGGCAGTTACCAAAAACACAAATAAATGTGTTTTTTCCTTCAGGCTTGTGCTGGCACAGGTGCACATCTGCATCAGAGCAGCAGACAGCAGCTGCATACCCTGTACTCAAGAGAAGCACATGTACCTTGGAACTTGTCCTTGCAACGTGTCTGTCCACTTGAAATTCTGAATGTATCTCAATTTGCACTCCTGGGAAGAATCATCCAGCGAAAGGATAAAACCTATGGAATAAAAAAAATGTACCAGCAGGCAATCTCAAAGTAAAAAAGAGAAAGAAGGAATGAAGATGAGGGGTCAGTAAGAATACAGATATAGATAAAGCAATGTTTCTTTCTGCACCAAAAAATCCATGTTACTTCCTGAGGCTTTTATTCCTCAGTACCTTGAGAACAAGATACAGAAAAAGCCAAACCGGCTACTACAAGAAACTCCTTTTTCAGCAGGTTACCAAATCAACCCTGTGAGTCTTGATTGCTCAAGGAAAACCTTGCAGACAGCTGTATGTCCCATATTAGGAACTGGACAAACCCAGGATGGCTGAGGCTGCTTGAGGTGAGGGAGTGGCTCTCCCTGCCACCACAGTGGCAATCAGGAAATTCCAGAGGCTTCCTGGTCACAGGGAGAGGGAAAAGGGCTTGTAAGGATGGACTCACCTAGCCATTATCTCTTTTGTCTCTAGGGCTACAGGAAATTGGTTTTTTATGTCCAGCAGCCCAGAAAGCCGCAGTCAGTGGGATGTAGCTCATGCTATGAGATATTAAAATCCCAGCATATGCAGGCCCAAGGAATTTTTCAGGGAGGCTTAAGAAGGGTCTTGGTCTGATCAGGTCTTACAGACTTTAAGAACTCACGACTTCCAAGGCAGCTATTGGGGCTTCAGGCTTTAGGTGCTGTCACATTTATAAAGATGGAAAATACTTGTTCCTTTCACACACAGAAGATTTTAGTGGCCAAGCATGATGTTCTCCTGAAGAAACTCTCCAAATCTTAACTGCAGCACTGGCTTACACCCTCCCAGGTGCGGAGAGTTTCTTTCCAGGGTTCTTAACAATTCAACCAATATGATTTAGGTGAAGCCATTTACTACGAGCATCAGACATACTTTTATACTATTTCTAACTTGTTCACACACTTCTAATTCTATTACTATTGGCAGACACTTCTTACACTATTATTATTGGTTAATAAAACTTATGAGCACATTTCTGTACACTCTAATTGGTAACATTCTGTTCATTAGACAGTGACCTATGGTTGGTCTGTTGCACCTGTTGTTTTGGACCTGTTTTCTTCTCTTGTTTAACTTTTCTCTGCTTGCACCAAGGTCAAATTATCTTCTCTTGCATACCTTCTCATGAGAATAGTTAGGTCCAATTGTCTTTGTATATCTCTCTGCATTCTGTTCCCATGAGAAAGGCTAAGCCGCAGAGCTTGTCCTCTCATCAAAAGCTGAGTTGTGCAGGGGGCTTATTGCCCTCCAAAAATCCTATAACTCTGAAATTTTCCAACACCCAGGGACTGAGGGAACTAAACCAACGTGAGCTGCTTCACTTTCTCACAGACTGGAAGATCACAGTTTCCATGAATCAGCTGATTCCTGAAAACTCAGTCCTAAGAAACTTGGCTGAGAGGAATCACTAAAAATATTGGAAGGAAGGAGGTTTCAAGGGAATGTGTCATTACAGGTGACTGTCTGCTGAAAAAGTAGATACTGTGCTACTGAGCCCATTTGGTACACCTAAGACAAGCAGCAGTAGAAATGTAAACTTGCATTAAGTCTGTGATCTGGTATTACACAAACCAGAAGTTTACACTGAAGAGTACACACTTCTATCAACTAATTAATAGACTCAATCTATACTTAAGGACCAACTCACCACCATCTAAGAGAAAAATAAACATTTTCTCCTCCATCAGGTAGCAGGAAGAGATTAAAAGTAGGAGGACAGGACTGACAACACTTCGTACTGAGAGGGTAACAAAGGACACTGAAACTTGCAGAAAGGGCCTGGAGAGTACCCATGACTGGTACCAAGCACAGAACCCAGGAAGATATTCCCCTTCCTGAGAAGTGCAAAGATTTTCTTTAAATAAAAACAGTGCAGTACACATTGAGAAGTGTCACTAAAACACAACTGATACACCTCATGATGTATCAGAGCTATTGCTAATAAATCTTCCTACCTTGCAGGAGTGAGAAGTACAAGTCAGTTGCATTCTTCATCATTTCTGGATTACAGCTCGAGTCTGTAAACAGCTCCAAGAGTCGTGTTCGAGATAACCTCAAATCACTGTATGGAGGGGGTAAAAAAAAGGAATTTAACACAAAAATGTACTATTGAGAAAGTACTCACACATGTATAGCACCATCCTTTTGGCTCAGAAAGTGAAGCTAAGCATTCAATTTAGCTACCTGCAGGGACTTTATAAGGAGGATGTCAATAAATACAGAAAAGTCTTCCTTTCTCCCCTGGACATACACAACTGGCTCTTCAGTAAAATCTACTTTGGACAGAGAGCAATGGATAACCAGTAGTAACACAAGCTAAACTAACTATGCCTTTACCTACCAAAAAGCTGGAAACAGGGGGAGGGCAGAGAATTAACAAGCAGGAACATTCTTCAATGTTAGAACGAGATTGAAATGAAGAGATAAGAATAGATCTGCAAAATAAGCTGAGATCTCTTTTCATTACATTCCTACCTACAACAGAACAGTCAGGCCTTATCCACTTACGGAAATTGAGTACTCTCAATGCACAGCCATCAGAAAGACAAGGAAATGTTTCCTTTTTTCCCTCTGCATTGTTATGATTGGCCTTGTTCTGCAGAGAGTTGATAACTGGAGGATTCATTCTCTGTGAGCAAATATTCAGTGTCAGCAGTGTCTCACTGTCTCCCTGCCTACGTGTCTCCAGTCACCTTCAGCTCAGAAACTGAAGAGTAACCCTTGTTTTTAAGGGTGTCCTGCAAAGAGAGTGAAGTCAGTCACAAGTGCACTTACTTGCAAACCTTTGTGGCAGCTGGAGTGGTAGCTACCCCATAGTAATTAAATGAAACAGGAGCTGTGGCCTTCAAAGGGTTGCGATGGAACCAGTGGGTCATTTTCTTTCCGTGGTGTTGTTTTCACCAAGTCTAAAGTGTGGGAAGGAAAGAACAGCTGCAGGTACAACAGGTACAACCGAGGTGCTACACATATTGTGCTCCCCTGCTCATAAAGAATGAATTCCAAGTGTAAACAATTAGGTAAGAAATTAATTTGAAGCACCACATCTTTCCTTGAAAAACCTCCTGGGAGTGTCTCCAGCACCTCCCTGGGCAGCC
>VYZS01021810.1:3985-22214 GCA_013400695.1 Neodrepanis coruscans
CTCCTGAATAGGAATGTCCTGGACATTCTTCTGAATCCGTAATATCATGAAAGTCCATTTTCAGAGACCTAATCTGAAGGTCTAAGGTTTGAACTACGAATGACAAGTTATATATGAAAACACATACGAAATAAAAAGAAAACATCAACACTGTCCTATAAATAGAGCAAAAGTACAATCTATTATGATGTAGTGGTCTCCATTCTCCTGGAGATATCACTTCCACTTCTACTTATTATGGTTTGTATGTTCTTAGAAACTTCTATTTAGTTATATTTCTGAGAAAAGAAGTGACACTTGAAATAAAAGAAGAGTATAAATAGTCTAACTGGATTTACTGGAGTCAGGTATTACTCTAGTAGGACCATACAGAGCAAAGCCTTGCCTTTCATATGAAGTGTAAACTCAAGTCCTCTGTAGCTTCACAACCCTAGGCTCTGAATCTGTTTCAGTGATTTTGTTTGTGTCAATCCCACAATGATTTTCCAGATTAATTTCAAATGAGAGTGAAACCAATTAGAAACATGATTAATAAAATCTGATGGTACATTTATGATTCTCTCAGCGGATGGGAAGAGCCTGATTTCTGCTGAATCTCAGCCATTACTCTATCTAGAACCCAAAGTCATCTTCTAGGTAAATCAGTTGCAGCGTTTTTCCTGTCTTAATCATTGTGTCACAAAGGAGACAGCAAACTGTCCAGGAAATCCTACTGTTGAACAGAGAGAAAGATTACGAAAAATTATAAAAGCATCTCAAATCTCTTGTCATTAGCAGATTTAACTACTGGAGAAGTGTTTCTTAGGATGTGGATTTGATCCATGAGAAGCACTTGCGTACATCCTCACCACAGCATGGATGATTTGTACTCACAAAACCCATTTCTACTAGTAGGAGAGATCCACATCACCTCCTTCAGACATACATGAATCAAAGCAGTATATTCCACGTTTTCCCTCCCAAGAGAAGACAATATTCCTCTGTGTGCAGAAGGAAATGTTTGTCTCCAATTAGTTAGGTGTTTCTCTGCCTCTCTGGATACAAAACTGGAGCTGATGCAGTTCAGCTTCAGATCTTTTTTTTCGTCTTTCCTTTCTGTCCATTCCTCTTTTAAACTTACAAAAAAAAATAATTACCCCAGGAGAATGTTATGTCTGTGTATTTTTTTCCACTATATCAATAATTACTGTATTTCACATGCCTCTTTTAATTACATAATGTCTGAGATTAAAATTCAACAGCCTCTCTCAAAGAGAAAGCGCTTTAATATCTGAAGTGCTGCTCCTGTAAATTGGCATCTGAAAGACAGGATAAAAAAGGGGCATAAGTACTAACATTCCCATCCTTCCTAACTGACTGTAATACCAATGAGCTGCATCGACTCTACACAGACCTCCCACATTCTTGATAGGATGTTTTCTACCAGAGTGATCCACAAATATTATCATTCAATGACAATACAGTTTTATCAAGGTACGTCTCAATCCACAGGATACAAGCCCCACACAACAGACGGAAAATTTGGCGCAATGATGCGCACACTGCGTGTGTTACTTACTGGTTATTGCAGTGGTCATACTGAGTCCCGTATGGCGTTACATTAACGAATGGCATGCAAGCACCTTCTGTTGAAACATCTGCGACAGGGAGATTTCAGGCATTTTTCCAGATATTTTTTGTACTCTCAACCAAATTTTCATTAGGGCTATAAAACCTGGCAGGCAGCATTGTTGTGTATGATTTTTTAATAAACTAGGACATGCCTTTGTTAGAGGAGTGAAGAAAAGGGCTCTTTAGAGACTTCTTCCTATTACAAAAAGTTCAGAAAACATATGACAGCTCACCAAACAGTGTCTCCTAATTCTTTTTCCTGTCTCTTCCAAGACTAAGTTTTCACGCTTCTTTAGATGTATACAGAGATTTACAGGTTTTGAAATGAAATGAAAAATGCAGATTTTTTTTTTTTTCATCTATCAGATTAAATGATTCCAACAGTGGAATTACTTGAGAATGTGTTCAAAGAAAGAGCACACAGCTAACATAGACTTTTAGCATCTTTTTGATGCCTGCTGCCAGGAATCTCACAAAGGATTTTCACTTACTTAACAGACAAGGTCCCTCAGGGAAAAAAAAAAAAAAAAAAAAAGCGCAAATGGACATATACAGATCTGATTTTCTATACAATGCAAGCCTAGCACATAGCCTTACTCCTTCTGCTTTTTCTTTTCCACAAACACATCACCTGCTCTCCCTTCTCTGCAAGACAACAGCCACCAGACGCAAATTGAAGTTCCATTTTGCAATTTTCCCTGCCCCACTATGAACACTAGTGCAGAACAAGCATTCTTGGCAGTAAATATGTACATTATCATTATGTAAATAGGTATGTTATCATTATAGCAAAATGATGATGTTCGTCACTAAGTCTATATTCTCTTTCCAAGAATATTATGCATTTTGAAGTATAATTTCCATTATTCTACTGGGGCTAGAAAAACACTTCAGTTCAACAATAATTAGTATACCATATATAACAAAATGTTTACCATGGATAAAGATGATGTGCAATCCTAAATCTTTTTAGATAAACAAACAAAATTTTACATGGTAGTGTTCAACCTGAGTAACCAACAGAAGCAATTTCAGACTAGCATCCATTGCCATATCCAAGGTGACGTTTTACACCAACAACACTACAAGTTGCAATAGCCTTTTAAATTGTATGAGGTGAATGATCTACTGTTAACAGGAAGTAGACTTCTTTTCTGAACTTAAATGAACTAGAAACCACTGCATGTCACAAGCTGTTGGCACTGTTAACAGTCTTTACATGAAGTTCATTGCTCAAGCATAGTTATATATATCAGCACAGCAAGAACGAAATCTTTAAGTTTTAATATTGCAAAAAAGGTCTTGTGATCAAAGAGTGAGGCAAGGCCAACTCCCTAAGCCAAGAAGCTGTAAGCTGCTTGTGCATACCTACATACCTCATGCTATTACCTGCAAATTTGAGATATGTATGTCCTAGACAGAGGTAAACAAAATGCTGACTTCTTACAGAAAAAACAGAATTGCTAGTATAAGTAAAATTGCATGAAAGTGTTAATATTTTCACAGCTTCTTTTGAGGTTAGTAAATGTAAATACTTGTCTCTCATTCTCTCTGAAAAAGTGGATTAGTCCTTTAGAAGTAAGTAAATGCATTCAGAATGTCTTAAGTTTCTTCATTTTGCTTTGAATGCTGCTTTGAACTAAAAAATCAATTTTCAGAAAGGAAGATATGCCAATTAGAATTAAAAAAAGAAAAAAGGAAGCAAAATTAATTTATAAACTATAAAATACATAATGGCCACATTCTCACTGTTCTGCTGCCCACTTCCATCACAGGTTCACATACCACATTAGAATTGTGAAAATATTACATGAAAATATGCATATGAGTCTCAGCATTCTTCATTGTGCACCAGCTTCCTTCAGACAGCCTTTTCTGGGAAAAATAAGTGGGATAACCTTTGAGAACTCTTACAGAGATTCTACATGGCGATTCCTCCTTTTCCAATGCCAATAGCTAGATAATTGGTTTGTATCCTAAGGAAAATATTGCACAAACATAGCAAACTACACACTGCTCATCTCTGGCATTTCTATTCCTTTGTTATTTCAAAGCTTATGGCACATTTGTATTCACCATACACATGTACAGCATTTCTGCACAGCCTGCAACCACACATGTATCACTGAGTCAGTGGTTTGCCCCTCTGACATCTGAAAAGCAGGCTGCTGTCTGAGGGCAGCTGTACCCCCAGCCAGGCAGGACCAACACGTGTACTGGCCAGCCCATTGGACCAACATTCCCCAGCCGTGTTCTGCCTGTGAAAACAAACCAGCTGTGGGGAAGCAGCACCAGGAGGGAGGAATTTCCCATCTCCCTTGGAACTTTGTTTCAATTTTTTTTAAACTGATAAAACCACAGGAAAGTCTAATTTCTTACTGATCCTCTCCAAACTTCAGCCTCCTTGGCATAATGTGTTACAAAATGAAACTGTGTCTGGTATAGAAGAAACCCATTGCTTGATAGCACCACTGGATTTCCCTCATTCTTCTGTTGTGAGAAACAGTGCACTTCCTATTTACACTCTCCAAAAAGCTGTGACTTCCTGTACATCATTCATATCTTAAAAAGATTTTTTTTTTAAGCTGAAAAGCCTGACTCAGTTCAGTCTCTTTGCATACAAAAGCCATACCATAGTTATGAATATCTGCTATCCTTGTCTAGGGCACCTTTCCTAATTCTACCATACCTTCTGCACACAGTATAAGGCACAATATACCATTGATTTATAAGACAATGCAATGATATTTCCAGTCATTTTCCACTACAAGTGAAACAGAAAACTCAGATAGTTTCACATAGGCAGTTACAGATTGAATTTTGAAAACAACTGACTGGGAAAGTTGCTGGTCAAATGTAAACAAGTAATCCAAATTAAAAATTTGATTTCAAGTCACCTGTAAGCAGAAAAAACAAAAAAAAAATCTTATTTCCACAAAGATATAACAAGCTAGTTCTAAAAGAGAAATATAATTTGTTTACAGATGAGACAAAAAACTTTCTTTTACTCTAAGGACTCCATCAATTTTTAAATAAAACTCATGGAAATATTATTCCAAAGACCTTACTCATTTTGAGATTCAAGGCAAAACAGGTAGCTAGAGTGAGTCAGGAAAAGGAGTAATATAAGCAAATGGATATAAGTAGGAGCTTATAAGCTAGACCACTACTCTCTAGTTTTCCTCTCTAATATATGCACCACTATCAATATATTTGTTATCCTTATTGCTTTGATATAGCCAGCTAGGACATGTACCTGGTTGATTTCCACTGACATTTAGCATAAAGAATCTGGTTCAGTAAAGCCAGTATGGTGCCATTTGTACAGTATTGTACTGTTGGAGCTCAGACCATTTCCTATGCCCATAAGATTTAAAGGTAGCACTCGGGCATCAGAACTAACGTCAAACACAGTGCCATTCACAAACACAATATTATCTGGTGGCTAAGACAAAGAATGAGAAGAGGAGGCACCATGGTGGACTCTAAGAAAAGTAAATAGAGTGCAAGGAAGGGGCAAGCTACACGGACTGTTGTTGTAAGATTAACAGTACCTGTCTTAGGTTTGTAGCTTCTCATCTCTCCCATTTCAAGAATGAAGCTGCCTTAAGAAATTGATGCAGAAGTTTCATGTAAATAAGTGTATCCTTGAGCTTTCTAATGCAACAATGGTATGATGTAGCCCAAGCCAAAGCTGAAACAAAGATTTTAATGGTGGGAACAATTAGGGTTCTTCTTGATAAGTATGGGAACTGTCATAATTTAGAAGTTTTAAACTTTATGGAGTTAGCAGTCTTGTTTCTCCAGCTGGTGACATTTTCTCAAGCTCATGCCTGGCAAAGGTCTCTCCCCTCTCTTCAGTTCTCAGATAGGTCAAGAAGTCTGTTGAAGAAAAATTTTTAGGGTCTGAGAGAACTTTGCAGTTGAAGAATCAGATACGTTCCAGCAGAGGGGAGGATAACGGCAGGGTTTTATCTGCTCTTTCTGCACCTTGGCTACTTGCCCTGAGTCTACCAGGAGTTGCTGTAAGACCAACTTTCCAAGGTGGTGAGACATCAAGGCGAAGGAATGTCATGCTGGGACTGTGCTTTGTTGAAGATCAGATGTCCAGGTTGCAATTATCATTAACTTTTTAAAAAACAGTATAAGAAATGTTGAAGTGTAGGAAATGGGATCTCTTGATATCTGTATTTTGCATGTCACTTTCTGAAAAGAAGAAAATATGCATTCCTCTCCCACCAAATACAGGCAGCCCTGCAGATTGATTTTGGTCCATGCCATGAGGTTAATGAACAGCTTGATCTGCACTGACATGAAAATACCATCTGTGTAACCCCAGCTTGCCTTCCTGGGAGGAGAGAAGATGCAGGACTCAGCAGCTGGTCTCAGCTACTCTGGGAAAAGTGTTCATCTCCAGACCAAGTTGGGATTCAGCCATATCTGGCAAAAGTATCATAACTATATCACATGCATACTCCAGAGAAATCTTAGAAAGCTTAATGGAAGTTCAGTTCATATGTTGAGGCTGTTACATGAAAAACATCAGGAAAAGCATAAACTGTTCCTACTTCAAAATTGTACAGGGAAGTAAGGTATAATAACTTTACAGACTATCATGAGTTACTCAAATACTCCTAACTTAACATACATAATTCAAATAAAGAACTTTTCTTTCTGTACCAAAGTAATAATTTTCATCCCTTAATATGTGTAACAGAAAGCTGACCTCCTTTTTTGGTGAACAGAACATAATATTGAATCTTGCTATAAGCATGCAAGGACAATAATCTGTTTTCTGCATTACACAAAGGAAGAACTAGACTGAATCTCCCTAACTTGCTGAAAGGAAGAATGCAAGTTTGAAAAATTGCTTGTCCAACAGAAAAAAACCTCTTGTATCAGGTCCTTTTTTGTTATACCAAAGAAAAAGGCTTTTTGGTTTTGTTGTTTGTTTGTTTGATTTTTTTGTTTTTCTTCCTTAAATATGTTTATTTTAAAATTAATTGAACTCAGTAAATTGATGCAATATTTCATAACAGGTTTTTAAACATATCAAATCTCTAATCAGCTTGGTAGATTGGTCTACCAGAACTGCTTTCACTGGAGGGGAATATAAGTAATTATAAAGCCCCAGGGCCACATCCACCTCAGCAAAAATCAACATGTGACTGTTCTTCTGTGGACAGGTGAGATTCACACTCCCTAAATTGCATGGCAACCCTCTTGAAGTTTAAGAGTGGAAGCAGACCAGTTAGAGGTGCCTTGCACAAGGGCATTCCTTCAGCTTCTAGGAGCGCCTGCTCCTCGCTGCGCAGCCCACAGTGGTTGGGCAGGGCAGGCATTGAGACACTTTGCTCGGCAGGTCTGGCTCTGCCTCCCACTGCCTCCATATGTGGCTGTGGGGAGATTGTGAGGTGACATGGTCAGCCTGATGAAGTATACAAAAGCTTTTGGCACTGCATATCTGCAATATCATGGACAGTCAAGGAGGCGCCTGTTATAAAAATACACAGTGAAACACAACTGGAGGACTGCTCTTTCTCAAAGGGTAACGTAATGCATTCCTTCTGTTTAGGCTCATTTTCCAGCCTTTCACATTCTTTGTGAACAAGAGTTATAAAACAAGCCTGATGCAGGCCAATTACTTTTACTTTGAAGGCCATTAATCAAGATTGACTAAGAAAATGAAGACAGCTAAGCAAAATTTCATATGTGACTAGAGTGAGATTAAAATAAAACCAGATGGGGATGGACAGAGATGTTAAGCTCCTTTCTCTCCCCCTTCTCTCCCCTTTTTTTCTTTTCTTTTTTTTTTTTTTTTGAGTCATGTAATAAATGTCTTTTACAAATTACAGCACTCTTATTTTCTTACAGTAAATCAAATTGGGTCATAATGTACAAGTGGTCTCATTGCTGAAATGTCAAAAATAGAACCCGCTTTGTTCTTCTAAAGTAATTCCTCAACTCTAAACCAGCAGTGTGGCCTGACAGTCTATAAACTATCTACCTGGATGCAGATCTCCTTTAAGGTAACTATCTGTAGCTGATAGATGTATCTCGCAAGCATCCAACATGAGCCATTCATACATATAGCGTGCAATCTGAATTTGCAGGTCTTGCATACACTGCATTTCTACAAATTTCAGAGAATTCATGAAACTGGGACTTTTTTCTAAAGATCAAACAACTTTGAATTAATGTCAACAGTAGATCTAAAAAAATTCTTCAAAAGCTTACATAATTTTCACAAAACCCCATTTTAACTGGTTAGATGAAAGCCACTATACACTCTGTGGAGCTTATTTAGAGCTTCCAGAACACTCCAAGGAAAACACAAATCAGAAAGACAGGTAAAGATACAGAATGTTGATCATAGAGCACGAGGATTTTTTTTTATAAAGGACTACTACACTTAAATTATCTTAGGTAAGAAGATGAAACAGTCATGTATATATTATTATGCTTTTATGAAATAAACTGTCGGATAAAATGAAGGGAAAATTTTTTCCAAGTATATTTAAAAAAAGTCCTGCTTTGGAATCAGATTTTGAAGATAGATAGATAGATAGATAGATAGATAGATAGATAGATAGATATGTGTAAGGGTAAGTAAACTCACTTATATCAATCCTGACCTAACCAGAAACATATTTAATAAAACACAACTAACTCACTACCAAGGGAAATCCTCCTACCCCCCGCCAAAAAAAAAAAAAAAAAAAAAAATTAAAAACCACCCCATATCAGGTAGTTAATCAATATCCCATTTGGAGGGCCTGAGATCTCCAAATTTTGCAGAAAGGTTGGCTAGTACAATCCAACATAGAGACTACATCCCCAAATTCTACTATGCTTGAATTTTTAATTGTGTCTGAGGTCTGCCCCAACACCCATGAGAATATCTTGTTTTAAAGAAGGAAAAGTCCCGCACATTTAGCTTGAAATTTTTTAAACTCTTTGAAAGAATGTTTCTGTTGCCAGACTCTTCTCTGCATCGTCTGTCCTAATTCATTTAAACTTACACCTTTCTTCTATCCATTTTCTATAATGTTGTAGATATAGACCTGGAAGGCACCTCAAGGGATAATTTAGGCCACCCATCAGGATCCCAAATCCTGATCTCAAATCAGGATCAGTTGTTTCTAAATTATTCTTGCCAGACATTTGTCCAACCTGTTTATCAATCTTCATAACAGTGGAGTTTGCATAGGCTTCCTATACAAACAAGTCTGATCCTATCACAGAAAACATGTCTACCCTTAATCTCTTCCTGAAAGTAAAATCCATTACTTCTTTTGGACATTTGCAACTGTTTATTACTTTCCTCTTTGCAGCTACCTTTTAAATATTTGAAGACATTATATATCCCTTCAGTTTGCCTCTTTCTAGACTAAACAACCTCATTGCCTTCAGTCTTTCCTCTCAGGTCATGTTTTCCAAACCTATCACTCTTGCTCCTCACCTTGGACTCTTTCCAACTGATTTGCATCTTTCTAGAAATGCAGTATCCCAAAATGGACCCAGTTCTCCAGCTGAGGTGAGAAAGCAGAAGGACTATTAAATGTTTCTTGCATATGCCAACAATGTTTATACAGCCAGTATGAAGTTTGGTTTTTTGGCAACAGCCTGACCTTCCTGACTCAGGTTCTTTTTTGTGTTTACTCTGTGCCCCAGCTCGTTCACTGAAGAAAAACTGCTTTGCCATCCACTCCACTGCCTTGCAGCCCATGTCAGCCTGAACATGCTGCCTTCTCCTCCACACTGGTTTGCACCCTCATTGTTTAGGTCAAGACAATTTTTATCCTCCAAAGTCGTTGCTCCTGACTCAGTGTCATGTGTGGGTTTAATATTCTACTGCGTCGGATCTTAATTAAACTAAATAACAGAACTGAGCCCAAGAAAGAGCTTGAAGAATCCATCCTTCTTCTCAGAGAGTGAGCTGGTGATAATTTTTTGTGTACCATTTCCCTTTTAGTAACATTTATTTTTATTGAACATCACGTAAGATGCTATCAAAATACTTACTGAAGATCTACGACATCTACTTCTTTGCTTTATCCAGAGGCCTATTAACTTTAATTTACTTCTGTAGCATGTTATCTGGAATGTTTTGTTTCCTTCCACTTTCTTATTTATTGCTCTGCTGTCTTGTAGATGCTCACAGGAGTCTGCTAGAGGAAGTAAACTGCATTGACTTTTAATTCTGTGAGTCCACCTTTATTTTTAGATGACAATAATTTTTCATACACTTTGTGTTTTTTTGATGGTGGTTTTTTTTTGGTTGGTTTTTTTTTTTTTTTTTTAGATACCGATGACATTTATGCTTCTAGGAGTACCGGAGTATTTTGAAGCAACAGCCTACTCCATATATTTTTGAAGGCCATGTTCCAATTGCACTGTATCTTTCTATTCCTGCTTGACTTTCTTGTCACAGTTTATTTGTTTATCTCTGTCCTCACAGTACTTGTTCCATCCCAGCCTATTTTCTCCTTCAGTTCTCTCTTGCTGTCCCTTTTCTGACTGATAAATGGAAAAGCAGTTCAGCAACAATCAAGTGCAATTTATGCTTTTGAACCCAAGGTATATGAGGTGCTTTAGTATAAAGGTTAATTTACCTAATTCTTGCTTTTCACATTCAAATATCCTTATGAACAGTAGATCACAAAGTTGTCTCTAAGGAGGAAGCTGCTTAGGAGCATAAAAAAGCTGTGCATTCTGCCTTGGCTTTTCTTTGATCAAAGAGATTTGAGTGGTGCTGATAGCAGCTTTCAAGGGATGTTACTAGTGGCAAAATTCAGTAGCTGTCTTCCTGGATATTTGTTTATCCGTCTCACATTTCTTCCCCTTAATTTAGCTAAACATACACCTAGGCCAACCTTCCTTTGTCTACTGCCCTTGATAATGCCTTTACTTGCCTCATTTCCTATGCCTGACTCACAGTGAAATAAAACCACAGATGTATTATTGTTCTTACACTGTACGGAGATGGATGAAACAAAAACAAAAGACCCGTTTTGACCTCTGCAAAGGCACAGTGTTTTGGAAGGACAGCGGTTTTGTGACATTGCATTTGAGATGTTCTCCACTCTGAAAAAATCAAACAAGTACAATAAAATTTTGAAATGGGAAGGCAAAATGGCTTAAATTTTCCCATTTGCTTGAGGGTGCTTTGAACTAATACCATTCTTCTGAGCCTGAGACACTGTATCTCATTATATCCATTATATATTGGGCTTTCTGAAGAGCTGAGACTTTCCTGAAACAATAGGATTAGAAGATATCTGAAACCAGCTGCAAAGCTCACCTAACAGCACAAGAAGAAGTCATGAGCTCATTCTCCAGCTATGCTGGTTATCTATCACCTTTCAAATCTCTTTGTCTTTCCTTCCAGCTCTCTGTGATGTTGTCAGACACAAACTACCTGCCTTTTTTTTTTCCTCATAAGGGCCTTGATAAATAAAGCACAAAATAAAACCTCCCACTGAAGGAAGGTGTTTATCTATTTTTGTAAATAACAGCTGTGTGGAGTTGGTGAATGTTCATTTCTTAGCATTTCAACATATTTCTATGGAAAACTGCAACTATTAATTTAAAAAACCCGAACAACATCACCTTTACTAACCTGGTCTACTTGTTACTCTGATCCGCTACACATGAAGTTAATGGAAATCCAGTAGCTCCTTTCTGTCCACAGTTCTGTAGAACTGGCTTATGGACAGAATGGAGCAAGCATCACTTGAACGCTGCTGTATGTCGTGGTTTTACCACTAGGAGGCGTGGTACTGACAAGAGAGATCCGATAGAAGCAACACACACCCCCAAAAAAGAGAAAAACAAATAACAAGGTTTATTTTACACACACAGAAAACCGACAATAAAGCGTAAAGACAAATTAAGCTCTTCCGGGTCCAGCGGCTGAATAGGAAAACTCTAGGGTAGCACTAGGTCTCTGCTGGGGGCTCCTGAAAAGGCACCGGGACAATTAAAAAAACTGCGACCACCCATGCTCCTTTTCCCCGGGAAGGAATACCATTGCTGATGGAAAGATGTGTTCTTCAATCAGTGTCGCTGTCGCCAGAGTTGCCAATCAGCCTGCGCGGGGGCAAAACTCGGCGCGAAGGCGAGTAGAGATGTTATCCCAACCAGCTCTGCCAGAAAAAGAGGAAGATGGCTGCCCCTCTCGCCTTTTTATAGGGAACCAATCTTCGCGCAGGCGGCCCCTAGGCAACTGTTGCCCCCTCGGATTGGACGGTCAGTGCCCAGGAACTGCCCCTAGTGAGAGGCTCCGCACACATGCACGGAGCACTGAGCCTGGACCAGGAGTGTGGGTCCCCCGTGGCCCCACCTGGCGTCCTGGGGGGTCCCAGTACTGCCCCTGGGCCACTCTGACCCACACCAACCTGGCTGCACGCTGCAGCGGCTTCTTGACTGTGTGAGGTCCACCGATAGCCCTGTCTATTCCATGCGTGCGGGAAACGCCACCGTGCATGCGCAGCGCCGAGCCGGGCCAGGGCTGGCGGTGCCTGGCAGCGCCAGCAACCCCCAGCGCCCGTGGCCACGCAGCCGTGCCTACAAAATGGCTGGGGGAGGCACCACACCCCCATGGGCAAGCTGCGCAGGGCCAACCCAGGGAGGGGCCACACCCGCCATGGGTGGGGACAGGGGATGCAGCTGTGCTGGGGACTGGCCCCATCCCCACCCATCCCTGCCCCTCCCCGCCGCTGTTGCCATGGCAACCCACCTCAAACACACAGGAGAGACAATTTAACACAACTCCGATCCCCCTTCCCCCTCCCAAAAACCTCCAAAAGCCCCCTAGAAAGAGCCCTCTCCCCGTCCCTAAAATGTAGGGAAGAGACAATGAGGGTGGGCGAGGAGGGAAAAAAATGGTTTTAGCTCCAACCTACAACACTGTAATACCTTTCTGCTTTATCAAAGTGGAACAAACTTCATTGCCCAGATGAGTATTTTCAGCTCCGCCCAGATACTTCAGGATCTGGCTATCATATACCTTCAAAACAGGAGAAAAATTAATCCATTTTCGTACATTCTTCATGAAAGTTCAGCATACCTTCCCTGTTGCTGCACCTGACCCTTAGGTTATCACAGCACTGTGCAGGAGGTGCATAGTCATGCCTTGCTAAAAAAATTGGTGGTCTGAGGCTTTCCAGGTGCCTTCCAGGATTCAACCTGTTCCCTACACAGCAACACCTGCCTGTGAACTCAGCTTCTTCCCTGCTCAGGTGTTTCCTTCGTCACACATACCAGTAATGATCTGCAGATGGGCTACCTGCTGGCTAGTTCTTCGCTCCAAGGTGTGACTCAGAGAGGAAAGACTTAATCCAGATGGGATTTAACCTGCAGTGTTTTACAGGTTGTCCATTTGAAATCATGGTCCACTAGCAGAGAAGGAAAAAACATTTTTCACAGTGTGTGATGAGAGACATTGACACTGCAATACAGTGGTAAGCAACCAAAATATAAGCAATCCATGTTCGTTAGTATTCACTCTCAATTTATGATTGAACAGAGCCTCCTGATCCTGCTCTTTTGCATGGTTGTGACTAAGGACATTCTCCTGCCAACTTACCAGACACATTTTATATCCCAAGCAGTGCAACTCACTGAGGTGTTTCAGCCAATGTTAATGAAGTGGAATTTATGGCAAAGGTTGAAAGACAGAATAACAAAGGAGGTAATTTGCTCTAAGAAGTATGGCATTTGTGGTCTGTTTCCATTCCCAGAGGTAAGGGGAGGAAGGAAAACCTAATGGATAACACATAAGAGTCTCAAGACTTGAGTCTGGTTCAAAGTGCTGCGTCGAACTTCTTGTGCAACCTTGAATGAGCCACATGTTTGTGCCTCTTTGTCTCAGTGAGCAGATGTAGATTAAGATCGTGCATTGAGTAGAGTGGAAAATCCTGACATGGAAAAATACCACAAGAGGAAGCTGTGAAGTTTCCTAGTAGTTTGAGATTGGACAGAACATAAGCCTGTATTTCATTTGAACTACTTGCATCACACTGTCATGTGGGCTTTTGATGACCCTTTGTTTATCTTAGGTTTAGCTTAGCTTGTTTAGGACACTCAGAAAGCCAGGGAAACTTTCAAACCAATCTATGGGTTACTGTTAGCTCCTATAGGACTCAAAATGTTAAGACAGTTTTTCAGCAGCATCCAGGTGTGTCTACTTGAATAGGAATCTGCCTTCAAACCTGTCCTGCTCTATTTCTCACTTACCATCCATCAGCCTTCTATTCTGTATCCTGTCTGGGAAAGTCCTGGACATTATAATGAACTGGGCTCTGCTACCTGTAGTCTCACCTCTTCCAAAAACTGTATTGTAACTATGTGTTAATCATGCTTCCATGCTTTCTAGCCAGGAGAGAAGATAAACTGAACTGTGTGGTTTCCTCAGGGGACCTGTCTAGTAGCCAGGCAGTTCTACTATCAGTTTCCAGTCAGGAATCTCAATCAGCAGCTCTTTTGGCACATGATATGATAACATCATAGCATTTTAGCATAGTTACATTGCACTTCTTAAAACACATTTTAAATGTATATTTAAATGACATTCTATCTGCTGCTGTTTAATGCTACCTCAAATCTTCAACTACCCCGTCAGGAAACAGCTGTGTTCCTGAGGCATATTTTGATGGCCACCCATATAGAACAACCATCTCTATCTGCTTCGAATAGTAACAGTAAATTAAGAACTATTTCTGGAGCCCTTTTACTTCTGAAATTTTACCCTGACTACTTGTTTTGTGTGAAACATATATTTGCTAATCTTAGCTCCTTATTTCTACATAAAGATATTTCACCACCAGTTACTGATACCATTATTTTGATTATGTCTATTATATTTACCAGATATCAATGAAGAGATGCATTTGTCTGCTTAGTGTATAGATTTGTAGTAAAGAAAAATGAGGGTTTTTTCCTCCAATCTCTACCTCAATTTGCAATAAACTCTGAAGGAGTTAATTCTGTTCTCTTCTGGATGGATGAATTCACATAAAGAGAAAAAAGGAGCATTATCTCTTGTAGGGAGGTAACGCTTCACTTTAAGATAAGAGATAGAAAGGATTATGAATTTTAGAAATAATTTCTTTCTTCCCCCCTGGGCTACCCTTGTTTTGCCTGTGGTATTATTCATAGAATATCTAGGCTGCATGCAGTGCTGAAATATCATTTTCTGTCATTATGGTCACACAAATACATGCATATGCAGTCCTAGTTAGGAAGGGTATGGTTAGATCCTTACCTGGCTACTTTAAATGTTTTCACGATACGATCTCTCACACTGAAGAAGTCATATAGGTATCTCGATCATGCTGTACAGGACAATGGCTTATCCCACACTTAATTCACTATTTTCAGTAATTTGGCATAATGGAAAACATTGCGGAGTGTGCAGCTCATTTCCAGAGCCTTTGTGCACACACAGTTCAGTTGTTGCTCAGATATCTCTGAGCATGAACAAGCTGCATGAACATGCAGCACAGAAAGCACTCCAAAGACTTAATTGTCTGCTGCTTCTTTCTTAAATCTTAGTATTTTACTGAATGTGCTGTCTCTGGCATGTCCATGTTATCCTTTCTCATATTTTGTTGGTTTGTTTAGGATTTTTTCCACATATAACTAAATTGCAAAAATTATTTATTTATTTATGTATTGCAGAAGTGACAATTAAAAAACTTTGATAGAGCACATGGCTGTCATAAGCTCAGTGCCTACTCAAGGTATAGAGTAGGTATATAGAAACCTATACTCAAGGTATGCTACCTTTTCTAACTAAAAGTGTAAAAGAGAGAGAGATGTGTAGGTGATAACATCTGATGTCATGTGGTTCTTCAGTCTAAACGGTGCAGTCAAATGTTGTTTACAGCTCCTGTGACTGGGCATAAACCTCAGAACAGATCTGTATTAAGGTGTGAACTCATGGCTCTGGTCTAGATTACAATAGTTAAGGTGTTTAATTAACACCCCATACACACCATAAGAGTATATATCAGTATTATCAGTCTGAAGAAACGACACTCTTGAACTAACTCCACTTCTTGATCATCACCACCCTATGAGAACTTTTGCTCCCTTGGACTGTTTCTGAGTAAGAAATTAACCTGTGAGACTGAACTGAGAAAGTGAACTGCATATGAACATACTGAAAGAACAGGCAAAAGACCTGGACAAGCATCTGGAAAAAATCAAGTTCACTCCTGCTTAGATTATTCCATAACAAGATTCTTAAAGGTTTTATGGGGCACCTGAGAAATGTCTCACAATCAGGTTTTTCACCTGGTGGAAAATGTTGGAGGTGTCAGTTGCAGAACAGTCATCAAATCTATCACACTTACTTACTTTCTTGTTCTGTAGGCAAGCAGTGAACTAATATTTCTAGAGGCTATTCATATTTGCTAGAAGTTTCATCCTGTTCTCTGCTTTGTAGCCACACATTTTCATCAGGACCTACTTAATCTCTGTAGCACTGACAGTAGCTAAATTCTCTGTGTGAGGCAAGTTACGGACCATTCAGGTACCTGAGCACATCAGGCATCCATGTCCTAAACCACTATTCTGTGCTTCATCAGGACTTCAGATATTGGAGAGCTTAGTAATGTACAGTGGTTGCCTATGAGTTTCTGGGCAGAGATGTAGTTGCGAGAGTTTTAAAATACTGTGCCTGAGAAAACGTGATGCTAGTTGCTACTGAAGTCACTTTATTTCTGTCAGATCTGCAAAGCTTGACTGTGTTTGCCTTGGTTTAGAAAGTTATCCTACCCTCCACCCCCACCACTGCAATTTCCCCCTTAGGCGGGAAAATTGTTGTAAAAGTGCTCATCAGCCTTATCAGCTCATCATCAGCCTCATTCCATTAGCATACACTGTCCTGACCAAAGACATCTTCACAAATTCTAGATCCTGATTTGCAGAGTTAGTCTGTTCATTTTATGCTAGTTTCTGTTGGGCATCAAGGTGTTTTTGCTTTACTATTCAGTTGAGACACTTGAAAGTGGGCATAAAGAACAGTTTTCATACAAGCATTCTGGCTTGCCAGTCTCTATTCCCCCTGAGTTTTACAGATTTCACTGAAGACACAGCTATACCAAGAACAAATACGTCCAAGCACCTCACTCCAGCTGTCTTGTTTTCTAGGTGAATGTTCTTCCCTTTAAAGAATATGCTTAAGGGGACTAAACATATATATAGAGGGATTATCTCCTGTGACATCTGTGACATCTAAGATGAATGAAGAGTGGGTACTTAAATTGAAATTCAAGAAAGCATTGAATGAGTCAGAGCACTTAACTCAAGGTCTGCCAGACCAGTTAGCCTATGACCCCTTAAACACTCAAAGAGAGCTAGACACAACATTTGAGTTAAATAATTATAATGGCAGTCTTACTACTTCCATTGATTCTAGAGGGAACCAGGATATGCTAGTCTAGGAAAGAAATCTAAATCAATCATTGTCCTCTAGAACAGACACTGATGTATACAATCCCAAAAGATTGTTCATCAGTTTGAAAAGTATGTGGATCAAGTTCTCACCTCCTTTACACTCTTGGCAGACACACTGGGCCCTGTGATATTTTACTTTTATATTTATATTTATATTTCTAGAATAGAAAAGAATTGAAAACATTGAGTCATAATGAGCACATCTGCATCTATTCCTTTCTGCCTTCTCCCTTTTCCACCTTTTCCTTGCATTCCGCTTTGAGATGCTTTGAATATATACATGNCCAGAAGAGCATGTCCTAAATACCAATTGGTACAACAAACTCAAGCAGACCCACAGGCAATCATTTAAGGGAAAATATTTGTCTTATGCATATTCAGTGACAAACCAAAGTGTTCCTGTATAACAGCTACATAATATATATTTCAATAAATTATTTAAATGTGCATTTATGTAGAGGATCTGAACAGCACTAAGAGTACCTTTCTGATGCACAGATGGGTGTTCTAGTCTGAAGAAGGGAGCAACACTGATTTTGCTAACATTTGGTAACATTCCAGTAGACTGGGTTTGCAAGATTTATCACTCCACATCCTCTCCCAAGCATAGTTAGTTTCAAAGCTACTGAAGCCTTGACAATGCCCTGTGTGATGCCAGGACACTCCTTGCAGGACAGTCTGCATTTCTACTTCCCCTTCTCTTTGTGCCAGGGTATCTGCATCTTCCTTGCCCAGCAGCCCACATTGCCATGTCTTCTCATTGTACTAGTTAGTACACAAGCGCTGCCTTCCACATGTGTGCCCCCAGCTCTCCTCACTATCCCTACTGATTATTTTTCTGAGAATTAAGCCTTCAAAACATTCCAAAAGGAGGATGGTACAGTTATAGATTACAGAAGAGTTATCCAAGATGAGTGCAGGATGTTGCAGCTGACAACACTTAAATAATCATCAATAAGCCTTGTGCCTTTCAACTACATTCCTTCCGTGATCTGTCCCAGTCTCACGTTCCTCTGACATCAGGCGAACAAGACAGATTTTATGATTTAACTTCGCTTTTTAAACTTTTTTTTTTACCATACATATCTATGACACAGATTTAGCTTCTTTCTGCCAGTCCCTTCTCCATTATTCAACATTAGTCAGAGAGATA
>VYZS01021812.1:18209-35373 GCA_013400695.1 Neodrepanis coruscans
TTTTTTTTTTTTTCCTTTGCTTTTCCATATTTCAATTCATATATTCTAAAACCTCAAGAATAAATCCTCAAGGAAGAGGAGATTGTTTGGGGTTTTTTTGCTGAATCTGTTGATATACCCTGTCAGGTCCTATGCTCTTTGCTGGTAATGTTACATCTGAGACCACAAATCCCCTCGAGGTTCAAAGTCACTTTGGCCCAGTAGCATGCAGCAGCCTCAGAACACAAAGGGCTGTAATGGAAAGGGAAGCAATTTGTGTGTCTATATTTTCAGACTTCATACATTCAGAGGCTTATAATGTCCAAAGGGTAGATCAAGGTAATTAAATACCAATGAACAAAGATAGATGAGCCCTGTACAAGTCAGTTTGCTACATAATACAATACAAACTACCAGGAGCTTTTGTAAATGCATTGAAAATAGGAAGAATTCAGGTTTTTTCCTTGTGCTGAATGTTACTTAAACTCGCACCTCTCTTAAACACATATTTGATTAAATCTTCATCCAACCTGATCTTCCTGTGGGTATCTTAAAAACAGGATAGCCCAGGTTGTGCCAAGTTCAAACATTTCTGTACAGCAGAATTGATCAATTAAGGTTTTTGATTATTTGTCTTGTTGTCCCTGTTGGTTTTGGGGTTTTTTTCTCATCCTGGCAAACCAAAGCTTTGCCATCAGAAATGTATGTACCACACCCGTGACAATCAGTGGGGGCTCAGGATCCAAGGCTTGAAATTAGACCTCTAGTTTCCCACCTGATATGATGTGGTGATGAGCAGAGCTGATTGTATTGCATGAGACTGTTCCAGGTCACCTGAGGACTGTACAGGAACTGACAAAATAAAGCCCTGGGTTGCAATACAATTGGGATACCTGAAGCAAAAAAACTTTTTTTTTTCTTTATTTATTTACTTAGAGTCATAGAATCATTAAGGCTGGAAAAGACCTCCAAGACTGTTAAGTCCAACCTTTGACTGATCATCAACCTGTCAANTAAGCAGAGCATACAATCTACATTCTTTCCTCTAAGCCTTTTACTGTAGTAGCACTGTCTGTGTTCAAGCCAGCAGCCCTCAGATCATGATAACCTTTTTGGTCTGTAGAAATGAATCATTCTCAGTAGGTGTGCACACAGTCTGATGATGCTGCATTATCAGAAGACCTTTGTGATCTCATATTGCTCAGACAGCAAAGCTGTCAGGGGCTCAGAGCTCTCAAAGGCCTTCTCCCAAGCGCTTCACTCCATTGCTCACTCACATAAATAGTACCACGGAGCACCCCAGAGAGGGATGGACACAGAATAAAACTAGGAAATCTGAACAAAGATGTGTATTTAGATCTGTGGGGAAGACATATTTTTGAAAACGTACTGTATATTATTAGCATCATTAATAGGAACTTTGAAGTCATCAGAATCTTGCCACAATCATAAGCAGACATGTATGAGGCATAACATGGTATATGTCAAAGGGGGAACCATGAATTAGGAAAATTAATCTCTTTTCTTCATGAGGTGAGCCCTAGGTATGGAATTTGGTAATATGAACATGATGAGTAAAATCATTGCTACTGATCTGCAACAAACATGTATCTTGAAATAAACAAGTAAAGAAAATCTAATGAGCCTGAGCACCTTCACTGTGAGGGTGGTGAGGCACTGGCACAGGTTGCCCAGAGAAGCTGAGGATGCCCCATCCCTAGAATTGTTCAAGGCCACGTTGGATGGGACTTAGAGCAACCTGGTTGAGTGGAAGGTGTCCCTGTCCATGGCAGCGGGTTTGGAATGAGATGAGCTTGAAGGTCCCTTCCAAACCAAACCAAACCATTCTGTGGTGATATTGTCAGTATTAGGTTTGTGGTTTGATTCGATGATCTTAAATGTCTTTTCCAATCTAAATGATTCTATATAAGGGAAGTTAAGCATACCAGAGGGAAATATTTTTACCATTGGTTCACAAATATGTTAAATGATGCTTAAATAATAAATGCTTTATGTGTGAGTTACAGGAGAATCAGAATTTGCAACAAGGAGTTTAGTGGAGCCTCGTGGGTCAGGCAATTTTTTCTATACCCTTGATCAAAAAATTTGAAACTAGTACTAAAGATATGTTTTCTAGTTATCTAATGTGTCTTTGAAGTATGCATCACTTGGAAGTAAAGCAGAATATGATAGACTATATTATGTGACACTTCTGTAACTGTTTTAACAAAGCAGTGGCTAAACAGAAGATTTCCTGGTATCATAGAATTGTTTAGGTCAGAAAGGACCTTTAAGATTATTGAGTTCAACTGTTAAGCAAACAGTGCCAAGCCCAACACCAAACCAGGTTCTTAAGTGTCACATTTACATGTCTTTCAAAACTCTCCAGGCATGGTGATTCAATCACTTCTCTGGGCAACCTATTCCAACGCCTGACTATTCTTTTCATGAAGAATTTTTCTTAATACGCAATCTAAACCTTTCCTGGTGCAACTTGGGGCTATTTTCTCTTGTCCTATCAGTCTTTACCCGGGAAAAGAGACTGACCCCCACCTGGCAAGCAAGAAAGATAGAGAGGGACCTTTTACAAGGGCATGGAGTGATAGGACAAGGGGGAATGGCTTTGAACTGAGAGTAGCTTTATATTGGATATTAGGACTAAATTCTTTACTGTGAGGGTGATGAGACACTGGAACAGACTGTCCAGAGAAGTTGTGGATGCGACATCCCTGGAATTGTTCAAAGCCAGGCTGGCGGGGGCTCTGAGAAACCTCATCTTGTGGAAGGTCTTGTGCCCATGGCAGAGGGGTTAGAATAAGATGATCTCCTAGGCCCCTTCTAATCCAAATCATTCTAAGACTCTATGATTCTGGCTCAGGTAGCAGCAGGACAGCTCCTGGAAGTAGATTCTGGAATGGAGTGAGGATAAGGGTGGCAATTCCCTGTGAAGATAACACAAATTGAAATGCTCAGGGCTTCTTCTGAGGCTCTTTCATCTTGCATTGTGGGATTACCCTGGATTTCCTCTTCCTTTGCCTGGAAAAAGTGGAAACATGATAAGTTTTCAAACCCAAGCATAAGCTTGCTGGAGCTGGAGAGGGTCTGAAGCCTGCCTAGGGATGCTGTCACATAAAGAGCACAGCTGGAGAGAACAGACAAAGAGACAAGTGGGAATGAAGTCTTCTGGCTGGGGCAATTGCTCTCCACTTTGTAGTTTGACCTGTCATATGAAAAGAGAGAGGCCCTTCTAGAAGACAGGGAGTTTGTTTCTTTGACGGATCAGTGCTAGAACTCTGTGCACTGCAGGAATGATCCCATACCATTTATCCGAGTCTATTTCCTGATGTGTAAGTGGATGACAAAGAAACTTGTTTCTAGCTCACCTCAGAAGGGGCACAGATCCTGCCCTGTGCTTTCACCTCTGCTGTATCTCATGCCACTGCTGCTCTCACTAACAGCCAGGATCCCTGACACTTCTCACCGCCTCGGTAAGCACTCATTACCTCCGTGAGACAGTGAGCAAATACAAAGGCACACCAGTAAAAAAAGGAAAGAAGAAGAGAAAAAAAAAAAGGGCACACAGACACCTGCTGTGAGTTTATTTTGACAAGTGCCATTTAGATGCAATAAGCTGTGATAGTGTCTCCGTCGTGGCTGCAAACAGAGAGGAGCCAACTGGGTAAACAAACCCAGGAGCAGAGTGCGGCTTCTTTCTCTGGGTTAGAGGCTGGCGGAGACGAGGAGGAATGGGCTGATTTTAGGGTAGGCTTTTAGGGCTGCCTGCCCTCTCCGCCGAGCCCGGCGCTGCGGGAGGAGCCGGCGGCTCTCCCGGCGGGCGCGTTGCCGTGCCCGGCTGCGGCGCCTGCGGGATGCTCTAGAGCGGAGGGATGCGGAGGAGGGGGATGCGCGCCGAGAGGGGGGCGGCAGGAGAGGAGAGGGAGGAGTGTGCCCGCCTGAAAAGGGGCATTTCTTCCCCTACCCACACGAGCCGATGCCTACCCTGCTGAAGCAGTTAAACGGGGGAGAGCAGCGGCCGGGCTGGCAGATTCCTGCCCTGTGATATGCCAGCCACAGGGTGACGCAAGGGCTGGAAGGCTCCAACTAACAAGCCATTTTCACCTGCGTAATAAGCGCTAGTGGAGATACAGCAACAGCAGCAGCAGCGGCGGCGGCTCCCGGTCCCCGCAGCCGGACAGACGAGCGCGGCCGCAGCACCGTCCAGCCCGGCGGCCACCGCAGCTCTTTCGGTGGCTCCCGCTGCTTCCCGAGAGCCGGAGATCAGCGGCCGCCTTGCAGGCAGCATGTCAGCCCCGCCGGACCCCCAGGACCTGCTGCTGGCGGGCACTGGGGTGCACTGGGCTGCGGACGGGGCGGACCAGTACGCAACTGGGGCTCCGCTGCGGGATGGAGACGGGGCTCAGCAGCGGGAACAACTGGTTTTCGGCTCCGCCAGGGAACACCCGCCCGTTGCCATGGAGACTCCATCCCCAGGTAAAAGGCGAGGGGTACCCAGGGATGCTCAACAAAGGGGGCCTGGCAGCAGCACCTCCTGGTTGTCTCGTTCCTGTCCCTTCCTCTGTTCTTCTTCTCCCAGTCTGGCTGCTTGGAAACATTACTAACGAGTTAGTGAGCGCATGTAGGAAAACAGAAAAGAACGAGGAATTGCGGCCTTTGCAAATAGTTATTTTTTGCTGATGTGGGGGAGGGGGGATGCAGGAGCCAGCCAAGTTCCCTAAAGCTCTTTGCAGTTTGTTAGGCACAGGACACCCGGATACCAGTCAAATGTTGGAGGGCATTTGATTTCAACTGACTCTATGTGGCTCTGTCCTCACTTGTCATACACTTGTACACATCTGGAGTGGCAGATCTCAGTGGAGTTACTTCAGCTGTTCCCCATGCACTTGGAATTCCTGCATGGCCACTTACGTTATTTCAACATGCAGCTTTTAATGAAGTGCCTATTCTGAAGTGTTTGTACATTTTCTACATGCTTTTCAGACTTGTTCTTTTAAACGTGAAATTTTTGGTTGCTGTCTTTTCCTTCCTTTGCTTTTTGAGGTGTGTTTGACTTAAGGTGCATTTAGTTTAGGTTCTGAAGTTTCACTGATATTCAGTTTACCTTTGGGATGTGTTCTATTGCCTTTGGTTTACAGTTTAGTGCTTTAGTAGGTGGATTAATAGCAGGTGTATATCAATGAAACACAGAAGTTTTCAGCTTCCTGTAGCTCCTGGTAGAAATGTTTGGGGGAAAATTACTCTCTTTCCTTCTTGGTGACACTTTCCTACTTTCTTTCCCATTGTTGCCTCTCAAAGAACCCAAACAACCAAATAACCCAGCCTCGGGGAAGCTGATTCATCTCATCCAGATTCCTCTTCACTGGGAAGTAGATGTTTCCAGTACAAAAGCTGAAGCATTAAACTTGTCTTGAGTAAGTTGAGGATCAGGGCTTGGGACAGGAATCGATCTCTGTTATGCAATAGCTGCAGGAGCATTAGGAACTGCGTTTTTGGGCTGAGTCCCTTCTAATCCCCTCCAGTCAATCAGCACAAAGAGTAGCTGGCCAGAAACAGCACAGCCTGAGTGACTACGTGTGTTATTCTGCTGATGCCCATAGTATGGTTTTCCAGGGTCTGAGTGTGCATCAGTGCATGTGTGTGCTCTAAACATGGATGTTTCCCTGGTGCTTTTCTGTCTGCTTCATGCAACTGAGTCAAGTAGTAAAATGGGATCTAATGCCCCTTGGCTGATGTGGGAAATGTTTTGCTGTTTTGTAGCTTTGGGCAGGCAGCTAATATGCTGATGTGCTGCTCATTCGCTGAGCTGAGTGTTAGGTTGTGAAACGTGACTTTCTACTGGAGAGAGAGGCAGATGGCTGGTAATGTAAGGCTGTTTGAAATTGTGCAAAGAGGGGCAGGATTGGGGTCTCCAGGTAGGGCTGCCTCAACTGTATAATAACACAAAGAGAGGGAAAAGAATCCTGTGAGGTTTTGTTGTTCACTGATGGGTAAAAATAGGGCCATGCTGAATCTTAGCATACAGAACAAAGAGGGGTGGTCTCTTAAATTGTGTAGATCCCCATTAAATTGAATCACTATGATACTGCTTACATTTAATGAGGGGCTTCTTCAGGCGTAACCTGATCTGAAGATTCATGCTTATAGAATGCAGAATAGACAGACAGACAAATAAAGAAAGGTCAAATGAAAAAGAAGAAAGAAAGGAGAAAGAAAGAGAAGCAAAGAAAATTTTCAGCTTTTGCAGTCCTCTGCAAAGGGGGGGGTTAGATGTGCTTGTTTGCATGTGTCAAACTGTGACAAGGTAGAGGTAAAGTGAGTGATACAGACCTTTACTGGTATTTGCTGGTGGTGGATAGTCAGATTGTCAAATTAGCAATATCATAAGAGTAGTAATCTGCTTTAAACATTTCCCATTTTGTTCTCTCTGTTTAATAAAGGACTCTTACATGGCTGTGTTTGTGTCTAGCCAACCATGGCAGACAGAGCAGCATCCCAACCAGTGCAGTCCTGCGCACGCAGTCTCCGTCTCTGTGGCTGCAGCATCTGTATTTCTGTTCCACATTACCTAGAGACCTACAACTCCTGCTCCCTTCATCAGAGGAAGTAAATAATTTCCCTGTTCTCTCTGTGTGACCAAGTATTCATAAGTTTCTGAATAAGAAGTCTATAATATTGCTGAGTATCTAAAACTGTCAAGTTTTTTTGAAAACTCTCTAATTCTTCTGCTTGGAGAAGGATTCCTGCCTGTTCTTAAGCTGTAGGAATGGACCCAGCAGGAGATACCCAGATTCAGCTTTTTATAACACTGACATAGACTGCCATAAACTTGAACACTCCTCATACAATGGGCCATCTGGGGACACTTTAGACAAGGAGCAATCCATCCAAGCAAGAGTGAGCTGGATGCAATATTATTCAGGTAGCTTCCCAGCACACCCCATATCTTCCTCCACACCTGTCAGACCAGTCTTATTTTGTGAAAAACATGGTTATGCTCTCTGAGGCAAGAGCAGTGTTTGGAGTCTTAGAGGTTCTCCTGGCATGAAAATAATTGAAAACAAATGGTGAGAATTTATCACAGGTTGTACAGAAATTTTCTTATACAACCTAAAAATTTGCAAACTTTCCCTGATCTTGGCTTTTGTTTTAAGTTTGAAAACCAGCCAGGGATTGTTGAAAGGTTCGGGAATATTTTCAAGCTGGCTGTGGGCCCAGCTTTGAGCCAGGCTGGCTTTGTGTCAAAACCTTGTGAGTGGTTTCTGAATGATGAAAAGCAATGGATTTCACTCCCCATTCTTTAGATCAACCAAAATCGGCAATGATTGAGACTGCAGGAACAAATTCCCATGAGGAGTGGAAAGCTCAGAGATTTCTCAAGCAAAGTCAGGACAATAAAGAGCTGCAGATCCCACATCAGCTTCTCCTCCTGCAGAGCTTCAGTGAAGATCAACTCCAGTAGCTTCTGGGCAGGGACAAAGCTGTTTCTCTTGCTTTTATACCTGGCCCCTGGATTTTGATGAAAATGTTTTCTCTCCCTCAAAGGAAGAGTTTTTCTCCTTCCCCAAAATAAATTTGGTTAAGGGCGAGATGAGCTTTCAGGGAGCTCTTGGAAGGACTGGTGAGTGAAGCAGTCCTGAAAGGCTGGTGAGCAGTTGCATGGTGGTGAAGAGAGCCCCAGAACACTCAACACACCATCTGGTCATGGATTCTGTTATTTTATTTTTATACATCAACAGTGATTCAAATTCCTTGACAAGAATTATTTTCAAAAATATTGCACAGGCTACTAGGCATTCTCCAGGATAAATACATATGGTTTCCTCTAGATAAATGTCAAAATGTAAGAATGGACTATACCTCCATCATGGAGGTGTTCTTAGGGGAAAAAATAGTGAGAAAAGAGCAGGAATTCATGCAAATGGTGATTCCTGTGTGAGGATCTGGGAAGTTGTGGTCAGCCTTGTGCATTGCTGGGTATCTGTAGGGTCATTTAAGCAGAAATGTTATGCCCCCATATCCATGTATCTGAGATTGAGAGAGCTGCCAGCGAGCCCTGTCTGCTGATACTCATTCCAGAATGCTCTTTGCCTTCGGACAGGCCACAGCAGTCCAGACATCCCTGACAATCCCAACCCATTTCCAGCTGCCTCCAAAAGCAGGTGGCAGGTGGGGTCCAGCTGCCCAAAGGAGAGTTGGCCAGTGCCACAGGGGATGGCATTAATAACTGGGATATGTCCATGGGGACACAATGGGATGGCAAATATGGCCTATGGGAACCCTTCTGGAACAGTAGCCAAGGGCTGGTTGAGATCCCCTGGGATGCCTCAGTGGCACAAAATTCCTGTGCTTATGGGACTGAACAGCACCCGTGTGGTTTGTGCCAGTGAGGCAAGGAGGGACTAGAAGCTGCTTGGATGAGGCAGATGAGTTGAGGAACAGCCCCTGCCTGCTGAGGAACAGTGAGATACCAAATCCCCAGGGTGTTTTATTCTCTGATGGATGCAGATACAGCACATAAGACCATGAGTGGACTTGGCTCCTGCTGCTCCATGACAAGGATAATTCTCTAGGTTCACTGCTTTTAGTAAAGACATTTTTTAAAAATTTTTTTTAAATCTTTCTAATTCACGTGATTTGTAGATCTTGAGTTTGAAAACAAGTGCTGTGTATCCCTATGCTCTCACCAAGAACTAACCCCCCAGGTCCCTGCCCACAGGGGACTGTACTGAGGTGCTCCTGCCATAAGCCTGTATTTGTACTGATAATGTCACCTGTTTAGTGTTTGTCTCCAGTTACTGGAGAGGGTGAGTTACTCACACCTTTACACCTCAGCATAAAAGAGGTTTTTGATGATTTTGAGGCAGGTGAGAGTTCCATGGTTCACTTGGGTGGAGAGAAGAAGGTATGGACATGAATATCTTCACTACTTGGGTTTGGCACTGATGCTTTTTGGGTGTCAGATGAACAAATGCAGGAGGTTCCTCAAAGCAACTGTCTGTTTGTGGCCTTCCCACCCCTTTCCAGGTATTGCTTTATCAGGAGCTCCACTCCCTAAGCATCCATGGCAATGTACTGCTCAAGGCCATGTGCACTCTAAAGGTCAGTATCCAAACCCTGATTTTTGAAGTTGCTGTACAAGGTCTTGACACAGTGGATTCACTGACCTAAGCATATCACAGGGGAGCCCCAGCAGAAGTTTGGAAATACATCCTCAGCTGCCAGGCAATCTTGATCAGATGTAGCCAACTGAGGCCAAATTTCATCTCACTTTGGAAGAGTATATGTTGACACCAGTGCTATTATTGATACTTTAGTCCTTTCTGGTTTAGAGAATTGAATTTATTTTTTCTCTGCTCCCTGGATTAATCACTGCACACTTCTAACTGACTGGTATGAGTGAAGGTGACAGAGATCATTTGCTGGAGGCTTTCCCCAGTCTATGGGATTTTGTTAGTGCAAGTAGATTTTGCAGAGAGGGACAGGAACACAGTGAAATTCTTCTTGCTTCTTGGATCATTCTGTTGTAATACTCATGAAG
The DNA here is from genome assembly GCA_013400695.1 of Neodrepanis coruscans. Lineage (NCBI taxonomy): Eukaryota > Metazoa > Chordata > Aves > Passeriformes > Philepittidae > Neodrepanis > Neodrepanis coruscans. Next base: position 27,745 of record VYZS01021812.1, read on the forward strand.
TGTGATAAAGTGGCCAAAGCCCACAGTAAGCCATCAAAAAACAATTCCTATTGAAATATCATCCTCTATTCCCACAAGGGTAAAGTAGGAGCAACAGATCCTGATGGGCTCCTCCAGCAAGTGCTCTGCATCTGGGGGTGCTCTCAGGGGTGCTTAAAAACTTCTGCTTTAAAATCTGTGCACCAATGTAGTTCTCAACTCTATGCAGATCAAAATGCAGATACTTTTGCTCTTTTGGATGCAAGTAGATCCATCCCTGGTTTTACGTCCCTGCTTATGAGTTTTTTCAGCCTTCAGGGCTGAAAATGGGTTGAGGAAGAGGATGAGGCAGATGAAAGAGCAAAGTAGTACCAGGGAGGGTGACTCAACTGCCTTATTTTAATCTTCATCACTCGGTAATGAAATGTTTTATTTATAGGCAAAGAACTGAGGAGGACAGGTTGGGGAGGAGTAGAATGACATGGAGGGGACAGACTTTGGATGTCCCAGTTGCAGCAAGCACTGGCTTTTTAGTATTGCAGTATTTTCTGGGCTCTGAATCTCCTCTGGGCTGGGTTGTTCATTATATCTCAATGGTCTAAAAGTTCTGGGAGGCACATCTGCCTCATTTTTTTCTACTGTTCTGGGAACACCATTCAATTGCATGTTTTATGCTATATTCTTCCCCAGAAAACTGTATTGTGCAGCACATGTGCACTCATCACACACTCTCAGTCTGTCTGGGGTTGGTGACCCCAGAAAATGTGTGTTGCCTCTGCCTCAGTCCTCCTGGAAAAGTTTGGGTAAATCCCACAGGTCTGTTTATCATGTCCTCAGAGACTGTCCCATGAAAGGATGCTGGCTCAGCTTCATGGTCTGGATTGGCCTGTGATGCTCAGGACTAGTGTCAGGCTCTGCTTTAAGCCCTGAGATCTGATGTGGCCCCAAGAATTAATTATTTCATGCATGTGTGTTTTAGCTAAAAATTCCCAAAATACCCAAGGGGTTGTGCCAGAGGTGCACATCATCAACAGGGAACGGAGATTTTTAAATGGGTGACTTAGGAATTAGGTTCACTTTCCCTCTTGAGTAGTCAGTAGCTCTAAAATGGGCCAAGTACACACTAAGCTTTTTAGTTTTTAACGTAGCATTTATGACCTCGTGTCTGCTTTTCATGTTCTACTCTCTGACTGCCAAATCAGGACTGCTTACAAAATTCTGGGGGTTGTTTTTCAGTTGTTTGTTGTTTTTTTGCAAAAGAAAAAACAGCCCTCACATAGCAAACCACATTTCAAGTAATGAAGCATTATTTGTAATTTGTTTTCTAATTTAGGAAAAGTAAATGTGTGTGCTGCTGTAGACTTGGCATGATTCAGCACTTGGGAACACACCCCACATTTAGTGTCATTGTTTTTTTAAGACAGTTCTGATTTATTGTCAGTCTCTTCCTCCCAGAAACCTTGTACCTCTAACAAACAGTGAGAATAAATTCTTGACACTCATCTGCAAGACAAGACTCGAAACAGAGGGGACCTTAATCACCTATTTCAGTCCTCCTTGTTTCAATCAAGTGTTTAAGATCCTAATTATATGGAACATAAGTGCATTCTTAACTGCTATTAAAAATTAGGATGGTCTTAAGCATATGCATAAAGGTGAGCATGTGTTTTGCTAAATTTATGGACAAATGAATTAGAAGATATGTCACGGATAAATTGGCTTTATTACCCATTAGACCAAACTGCTTCAGGTCACTTGTGTGTAAAATGGAGGCACCAGCACTTACCCACCTTATTACAGCACTGTGGAAAATAACATTTAAATACTTTGAAAACTTACAATGAAAATCATTATAATGTTGCTGTTGTTTATTTTGATCTATCATGTGAGAATAAAAACTGTTGGAATGACTACAGCCTTCATAAGCCTGTCTCTTTCAAATATTGAGGTGTTATCTCATAAGCATTGGTTTTATATTTTAATATTCCCTAAGAGTGGGCTTTTCTAGCTTTATTTAAATAATAAGTGATTAAAGAGTTGATTGAATATTTCTTTCACTGCTGTAATGAGTCGCCTGCCCTTGATACAGCCTCCAACTATCATGAGATCTTGTGTATAAAAGGTAGCTGGTTCTTCAGAGGTTATTTCAACACAATTGCCATTAACAGCTGCAGCATTCCCAACATCTCCTTTGCATAGCAGTGACTCCCATCCTGGATGCAGTGCTGCAGTGGGGTGTTTGCCTGGGTACAGGGGAGGATGGAACAGAGGAAGATGTTTGCCAAAGGATGGTTTGTGCACCAGGGTGACTCTGCAGACCCTCAGAGTTATGTCATCTTGAGGCTTTATTGTGCCATTCAGGACATGAATTATGTCTTATTTTTCAGCAGTGTTGAATTTATTAACTGCAGCTGATTTATTGTTGGTAAAAAGACATAAAGGGCTTGTTAACTGCAGCCAGTAAAAAGCAAATGTATAGATCAGCCTTGTCAGGCTGGAAACCTTCCTGCTCCCAGCCCCTGGAGATGTTGTGCTTCTCTTGTCTCTGAGGGTTTTTTCTGTGCAGATATCAGTCCATGGCTTGGGTGCACATGCAGGTGCCTCTGGGTGAGCCCCGTGGCTGAGGAGGAGGACACTCAGCACCAGGGCTCAGCGTCTGGCCAGTGCTTTGTATCCAAAACACAGCCCGGGGTGCTGTCCCTCACCCCGTCGGAGCACATTCCAAAGACACAAATGCAGAAGTTGCGGATCTGAACGACGTCCCCAGCTTTGTCTGCACTGCGTTAGTCACTGGCTGTACCGAACAGCCTGAAAATCCTCACCCCGGGCAGCCTCTGCAGCACAGCTGTCTGGAGAAGGGCTGCAGACAGGCTGAGCCATCGGAGGTTGTACTGAGGTTAATCTACTGAGCCCGGCCCCCTCCACACTGCTCCCAAAAGCACTCAGGGGCATCTGTAAAAGCACTGCTGGAGAGAAAGGCTGCATTTATGGGTTGTGATCAGCAATGGTCTTCTGCCATTTACAGGCCTAATCCCATCCCCTAAATTGGAGGTAGCAGGGTTGGTGCAGGGATGATGCCCACAGCCAACACAAACAGCATTTTGCATGTCAGGCAGGAAGGGAGATCCCTCACCCCATGTGGGTCCTGATGCACACATAACCAGCAGAGCAGCTCTGCTTGGAAATGATTTAAATCCCAAGCTCATTGGCAGGGCAGAGGTCAGGATACTGAGCACAGCCTAAAAGTTGCTCTAAATCTGCCACCCCTGTGCAAGAGTTCACCCATGGTCAGCTTCATCCCTCTCCCTGTGTGAGGAATATGCACTGAAGCCATATCCAGAGAGGGAGGTGAAAACTCACAGCCAGCAGACCTGAGGAGCAGTGTCTCATCTCTGCTCTCATCTCCTGAGCAGCATTCCATGTGCTTTGTGGGAGGGGGCAAAAAGATTTCACAGGCACCATCTCTCTGCTGACTACTGAAGCATGGAGGGTTCTGAATTCCAATCAGTCTTAATTAGGTCTTTCCCTTGACATCCTTAATGTAGAGGCAAAAGAGATGCACTTGCTGCTCATGTGCGTAGGAAATGTTTTGCATTGCAGGATATTTTCATTCCTGTTGACTTCAGCAATGAAGGGTGATGCAACACGCTGGAAATTAAATGTGCACTTCAGCTGAACTGGAAGCTGAACTGCTTCATGCAGGTGTAGCTGTGTGACATGAGCAGCAATCATTTGTTATTTGCAGACTGATTCTAGTAAAAAGGGAAATGTCTTCTCCCACCCCTTAGAAAAGTTACAAAAATGTGTATCCCAATTATTTTATCTTCTAGTTAATGCTCATCGCTGTCTTAGGATGTACCATGTTTGCAGTCTGCTGGGTTGATTTTTTTTCTTTTCCTTTTTATTATCAGGGTTTGTAGCTATGGTAAACATCATTGACCAAATGCTCTAAACTGCAATATTGCTGTGCACTAAACTTTAATTGAGGCAGTTGCCTTTGATGTAGGCCTGACCTAAAGCTGAGGCTGATTCCCCTCTTTTGCAGCTTTTGTAGTTCTTTAAAAAAAGACATAATGCAGCATTTACATAGTTGCTGATTTCTCTACTGCTCTAGCTAATTATCACTGGGATTGAATTTAGAACTGATTTCTCAGAATTTCCTGGTTATCCTGAAATTTTGTGTTTATAATCTTCGATTCCCAGGATGTAATTAGTTTGTAGGAAAGGTGTTGGGCCCAAAGGTGAAGCTCCAAGATCATGTGTGTTAGAAGTCCCAGAGGAGTCACATCCTAATCATATTTCCCAAACACAATTTTTAGGAAAAAACAAACAAACATGGTTATGTCCCCTGAGAAGTAGCTCTGTTTATCACTTTAACTAAGAAATCCCTATAGCAAAATGCCTGGTAAAATGCGTCTTTGTTACGGGCAAAATAGGATTTTTTAAGATCCTTATTAGGTAGTGTCTAATTCTCTGTGTAAAAAGTTCCACGTGTGTTTAATGTGGGTACATTTCATACAGGACTGAAAAGTCAAGCAAGCAATTAATTGGTCACATGGGCAGGTGTGGAGTTACTGAGTAAAACCTGGATTACTTTTACTTGGGTGAAATAGGAACTCTGTCTTTGAAAAGGCATATCTACCGCTGCCAGGAAAAAAAGACAGAATTTCCTGAGATTTTAATTTTTTTAGAAACTTGTCATCAGATGAAAAGGTCTTTACACAAGAGATATGTAGATTAAAATAGTATTAATAAAAATAGTGAAATCTTAGAAACAAGTGTATATATTTTCAAATTATTCTCAAATCAAGTTGTATGTGTTACCTGATTTGTCTGGCAGCAGTGTTTAGAAATGAACCTTGTCTACATTTGCTCTCATATTACGACATTTATTCAAAATACACATAAATTCCATTTTAAAAGCACTAATTCTGGCCTGCAAAGCTCTTTATTCTATTTTAGAATTGCCATGTCATGTACATTTTTTCTAGTTGTTTTATTACCCTACCCTAAAAAGTACCACTGGAGATTAGAGTGGATTATCTGAGCAGTTATCATAGTAAAAGCCAGTTGCCATTTTGGGAATATTTTTTTCTTCAAACTCCTTTTGACATTAGCCTTTATAATCCAGTGTCTGTGTAGTAGAAGTTCAGGTCAGAGCTGAGGAGACAGGCCTAGGGATTTATGCTGTGTGAAATATATGCAATCTCCTTCCACTTTGAACGTGCTAAACAGACCATGTATAATCCCTGGAATATTTGGTAGATCTGCCAGGCCTGGAAGATGGCATTTGTAATATTTGTCTAGCTACATGTATTTTTACATGATTGTCTATTCCAATGCCATCCAAAGTCTATTCAAAAGTAATGTGAGGTGAAGGGGCCAAACTAAGAGCGAGAAGAAAATGTATCATTTCCAGGAGGAGATTTTAGAGTTTGGGCTTCTTTTTCCCCCCTTGTCTCTGCTGTTGCTTTTTAATGAATCGTTCTTCTAACCTACTTTAAATTGAGCTTCTAGCATGCTGGATGTTTTGCAGATGAATCATACTGTGCAATGCACTTATGCATATCTGCTGTGCAAGTACATTGTCAGCTTGTATTTGATAACCTACCAGCAAGCAGAATTTTTTTTTTTTTATGGAAGGTTGGGATACTAGCATTGCTCTCCAAGTGAGAATAATGCAACCACTGTTAATAAATCAGCCTGGGTCTGATGATGTCTCACCACTTTCACTGCATCCTTGATTAGCATTATTCTCAGAGGTATAAATTAAAGAGGAAAATATATAATCTGGGAAGCTTTCCAGCATCATCTTTGAAAATGAGAGCTCAGTGCTTTGCTGAGTTTTCCTTGGTGCAGGAATGCTAATAGCAATGCTGAAGATGTGCTCTGATTGCACCCTAAAGAGGAGGAAGACGCACAGAATAGCTTCATTTTTTTCCCTTTGTCATCAAGATAATTTCTGATGTGATCTGCACTGGATGAACTGTTTCTACATGGTTCTGTGATTTGATCCCAGAAGTGCAGCTTCAGGTGCTCCTTTTTTTTTACTACTTGTTTCCTTAGTCTGACATCTGCATAAAATCTGGTGCATGTTTTCCCACCTCAGCCTGCAGACAACTGCCTGCAGCTGTTAGCAGTGAGTGGACACGGTCCCTCTGAGGTATTGGCCAAAGCCTGTGCTTCAGCAGTAAGGATTTCAGGAATTTCTTCTGACTATTCCTACGAGGTGTCATCACAGCCGGGTGGTGACTCCTGTTGCCTCTCTCCTCACCAACGGAAGAAAAATGTGCTGCAGATTGTGCTGATTTGCAAAAAATATTTCACAGGGAGTGTTTGATTTTAGCAATGTTCCAGCTGTGCTAAATGAGGAGAAAAGGGATTTTTTCAGCATATCAGCAACATGTTGAAAATGGAAATGCCACATCTTCCATCACTCTCTGAGTAGTCAGTTTTCCCCTTCCCTGCCCATAACCCATGTTGGTCTTTGGCATTTACTGGAACTGGTAGTTTAACATGACTGTTGTACTTGGAGTCTTGCTTTATGATGTCTGTGTGTTTCTATTTTCTTCTTCTTGGCCAGCTCTCAGCCAACATTTTTCTTTGCTTTCCAATGGTCAGTGAAAGGCACAGAATGCAAGACTAAGCTGTTGTTCCTCGGGTTGCATTTTGGAGAGGTGTAAGATACCTTTATTACTATTTTATTGATGGGACAAGTAATCCACAGTGGAGTAAAGGGTCTTACAAACAGTTCCTGGCAACTGCATTTGACCTAAATCTGGGTCTGCTGAGGACTTGGCAGTGCCAGGATGTTCCAAAGGGGTCTTGGCTTCATCATCAGTGACTCAGTCTGTGGGGCCTCTTAGGCTGAGAATCCAAACAGTCATTCCTTGCTCCTGAAAAAAATGTAGGACAGCTATTTTTACTTAAGTTCCTGAAGATAGTTAATTTTTTTTCTGCAGGTTTTCACTTTTAAATTCATATTAAGGATCCTTGGTTATGTCTTGCAAAGGCATTCATCCTTTCAGCTCAACAACATAGAGGGAATACTATGTGTTATTTGCCATCTCTACTGACATAGCTGAATTTGCTGAAACGTGTTTCAACATTTCCAGAGAACTTCCTGTGGAGCTCTTTCTTCCATAGAAAGGTTTTCTGTTTCCCCTTGATTTGAGATGAAAAGAAAATTGAAAATAATATGAAATTTTCCCACAAGACATAATTTCTTTTGCAATAACTCCACTTCCAACTAACATCAGGAAAAGCACAAACCACTGCAGTCAGTGGTTTCAACCTGCATTTATGACTTAATCATTGACATTGTTGTCTGAAGAGTAACAACATAAACACACTTTACTCCCAGCTTGAAAATGCCCATTAAAGCTGAGAGCTAGTGCACCAGCAAGTAGGATTTGTGAGCATCTATTTAATGCAGTCAACAGGAATATGACCTTGGTTGTCTGCCACTGGGGTATGCCTTATAGAATAATTAGTAGAACATGCCTAGACTATGACACAATTGCAAAAGAATGTAAACAGCAGATATTAAGATCTCGTGATCGTGCTGTGGCTGTAAAGACATTGGTGGAAGCAACTTCTGCACACCATGTGACATATAAACATTTTAATTATTGGCTGTAAGAATATAAA
>VYZS01021826.1:5395-15512 GCA_013400695.1 Neodrepanis coruscans
AGGCTTGGAGAGTCCCTTTCTAAAAGTTTATACATGTTTTATGGTTACATTAAGTCTCATTGGGAAGAAAAGAACCCTGCACATTGAAATTGGTACTATTTTTGTCCATAATCTTTTGTGTTCAGAGTTGTTAAAGAAAACAGGTTGAGTCTTCACAAAAATGTTAGTTTGCTGGGAAAATAAAAAGCCACAGTGAAGAGCCACAGTGAAGTGACACTTGGATTATAATTAAAAACTTTTCAGTTGATTTAGCAGTTCACTTTAGACATCTTTTTAGAGCTGTGGAAATTGCAGTGCTTTTAAGATAATGAACATTGTTTGATTGNAGTGGCTTCAGGAGTCCCTCCTCTGCCCTGTGAAAAAAGGGACAAATATTTTAATCCAAGCAAAAAGCTAAAGCAGGTTTTGTTGGTTTCAGGGAAGAAACTCAATACAGCTACATCACTGAGCGTAGGCCTCAAATTGGAACCATCTGGCTGCAGAAGCACCATGAGATCTTTGGGAAAGGCATGGATATTTTTGCCTTGGGCTGTAATACATACACCTGCAGAATGGGTAGGCATGTTGGCAGACAAGCTGGACTCGTATAGCAATACAAGCCTTCTCTCACAGTGCTGTGGCAGTGCTGGAGTTTGGAAATTACCCTGACATGTTTAATAAATGCAATCACTGTATTGCATGCTCTCCAGACAGCAAATATTCACTTGCACCCCCCATTAAGTTGATTCAGACAAGTCTGCACTCCAAGACCCATGTCTTTTCACCCTTCTTGTACAGACAGCTCCTTTGAAGGCAAAATAAGAACAAGGGAAGGAAGACAATAAGCACAAAATCATGCACTACATCTTAAGGCTGCCCCTTGCAGGAGGTAGCCTTACATGATATTCATGTGAACAGGATTAGACTGAGAAGAGATTCTTGTTGGTAAATATTACAGCTCTTGGGGAACACAAGGTAAAAGAATGCACGTGTCAGTGTAATTCATCCCCCTCAGTGGGAGGTTTGTAAAATCTCTAGGCTGTATGCAAAAGGACAAGAAGCCATACACAGACTCTAAAGGTCATGACTCGAGAAACTGTCAGAAAGAGGTGGTGTCTGAGCCCATCCAGAAAATGAAAATGCACATCACAGAAGCAGGAGGGCACATATCCTTTGGCTGAAACGTTATTAAACAATTAGGATCACAGATTTTAGCAGAGCTCTGCACAGTGTCCAGTTTTCTGCCCGCAGCTTGGAGGATGACAAAGCAAAAGACTAGAACATAGCATTTGTGATCTGTAGTTGTAAACTCTTCTGAACCTGCAAATTTGTGCCCTGCCCCTATGGGTGCTCTTCAGATGAAACTCCCAGAGGTCCCTTGGGGCTAAAAGGTTAAGGCCTGCAATAGTTGGACATCAATACCATGTTATTCTCCTTTCAATGATATAACATACACAGCATCCAAGGCAGGATTTCTGGCACTGGATGAGAAAACATTGATGCTCCCATTATACAGTAGATGTACTGGATGGGAACAGGTTTACCGCAGCTTTCTCTCTCCACCTAGAAACCACAGTGACTATCAGACTTTCAATGGAGAATGTTTACACCCTGAATCTCAATCTGTACTTTACCATACTCCTGAAGAAGACCAAAGAGAACATTTTGCACCAACTCTGCTTTCAATGTACTCTATGTTGCTAGTATCTGGAGTCATATACATGGGATATCACAGCCCTGAGCCAGGGAATAAAATAGAATATGCGCAAAATTGCAGTCTAGTCCTTTGAGATGCAGTATTCTGAGTATTCTAAGCACTTCTGCGTCCTGTTGTCTTCTCTTTAGGAGATGCTGAAATATTTTCAGAGCCAGATCCTCAAGGCAAATTTTTAATTGTTTTACTGACAGTTAGACTGGAATAGGGATAAAGGAAGGCTATGTCCGCTATGTAAAAATCAGATGAAGAGTCTCTAGTTCTCCTGTCCTGCACTCCACCGTAAATGCGAAGCAGCTCCACAGAAGCTGACAGAACAGTGCCAGGGTAAAACAGATGATGGAGAAAGCAAAATACTTTTTTCTGAGATCTATAGCGACATTGCAGAGATTTTCTGGATAGTCAATTAAATACAACAGGAATAAAGGACGGGGCTCTGAAATGGCCTCCTTAGTTCCCAACTCGCTCCTGTCTGATTTTGGAAAGGAAATCTTGATGTTAGGTACTGACACATAAGAAAAATGGGATACAGAATGTATTGCCAGAGACAAACTTCCTTCTGGAATCATATTTGACTTCCTTTTGCTTTTCATCGTGCCTCGGTTCACCTCACCTTACAGCAGCTTCTCACTGCTATCCACACAGCCAAGGCAGCTTTGCCTAATACACACCTCCAACAGTTTCCAGCACTGTTTCAGCAACAAGATGAGAGTTAATGAGGCTCAACATACTTCTTACCATACTTTATGGGGAAAACCCCTTGCGTGAGAGCAGGAAATCCATCTTGTAAGAATTACAATGTGGTCTCAGTTTCTCAACTAGAAGCTGAAGAGAATATTGATATTTTTCAAAATATCAAATACTAAATGCGGGAGTTCCCCAGCCAAAAATTCCTTTTGGTTAAAAGGGGCAATTTTTCATTTTGGCATCATCTAGATTTCTGAAATAATTTATTATATACTTGAAGAATATTAAAAATTTCCCAAAGCCAGATTCTGCTACTTCTCTTCATGCAGGCTGTGCATAGAGAATCCCACTGCTGACAGGAAACAAAAAAAAGTGCTGTTTGCTGTGAGGGAGGGTGGCCAGATAAAACCCTTCTTAAAAGCCTTCTGAAAGATGGGGAAAAGCAAAAGGGCACAGGTTTCAACAAGTGCGTTTTCACAAATAACCAAACTGCCTTGTGTTCTCAACCAGTAAACCAGGGCAGCTAACCACAGCCTTGCCAAATGCCTTTAATAAGCAGAAAATTCTCCATTGCATTCTGGGAATAACAACAAAAAAAAAGAAGTATTTATGAGATGAAAGCAAATGCAGCTGTGAACTTGGGACAGGTAAAAGGATATGAATATATCCAGGCAAAAGGACATGCAAGAACATAAAGAGAAAAGTACTTTCCCTTGCTCAGATTATTCAGCCATCTGGATCTTCCTGCTCTCTCCATCTCAGTCCTGGGGGTGATGGTTCTTGCTGCACACTTTTCCAGACACACACCAAACTTGAACGTGCTGCAGCCGCAAGCCAAATGTAGGCTTCCAGATGCGCCAGTTGGCCCCAGCAGAGCTGCTCCCCTGTCATACAGCCTGCAACCCCATGTTGGCAACTAAACTTACCCTGGGTAGCTAGCAAATAAGTGACTGCCCAAATCCTGATCCTTCCTTAGCTCTGCCTCTGCGCTGGTTTCAAACAAACACGGTAGAGGTGTTCCCTGACTGTCTCCATCGTGTTTCTCAGTGCCGACTATCCCCTCCTTGTTCAGACACAGGTGTTTTCTTCCTGTAGAAACCACAGCACAGGACATGAGAAGGAGGATCCATGTTAGACACAGATCCCATCTCTGCACACCGCCAGATGTCGCCAGCATGTGCATCTGAATCCAGAAGCCAGTGAGCGGTTGTGGTCCCATGATTTAGATATGGGCAAGTGCTGCTAGAAGAGTCATGTATATGCAGTTTACAGAAAAGAAGCTTTTCTATGAGATACTTTTCCCTTCCCATCTGTAAAGGCAATAAAGAGCTCTTTCTGCTCTCTGGAGCTTCAGGTTTTGGAGTTCATTCGAAATGGGCACAGTCTTTCGAGGTTGATAGAGTTCCAGCTATTGATTTTCTTGACTTTTTCATAAGTTAATATTTACCATAAACATCTCATTGAGAAAATTAAAGGCAAAAACACATTTTCAAAACAGCAGAAGCTGGTGAGATAATGAACCAGACACAACTTTAAACAAGATATTTTAAAAAGCGTTAAACCTTTTTTCACTTTTTTTAATTAGTGGTAAAAAGAAAAAAATGAAAAAAAGCACCCCCAAAATAGAAGGGTGATAAGCAGTTTTTATTGTTGAGTGCATTACTACAATTATTTTAATTCATGAGCCAAAAAGGAATTCTTTGGAGGTTGTAGTAAAAAGATCTCCTTAAAAATGACTGTGAAAAGATGAGTTTGCTAGAAAATTCTAGCTGGTTCAGCCATAACCAGATGCCCAAGACGCCTGCTTATAGCTTGAATTACTCTTGCCTACTTGCATCAAAGCACAGCCAAGACCAGGATTTCCCAGGAACCAGCACCCACCCTGCAGCAGCACAGCAAGTGAAGCATGTGATGAGCTGGGGCGCCATAAGCAAAGGCAATGGCTTCGGCTGTGATGAAGGGCTGTGTCACAGCAGCCCAGCTGCTTGTTAATGCTCCCCTACAACCTGCAGAACCCGGAGCACCACTTGCAGCTCCAATGCAGGCTTTGCTAGTCTTCTAGCCTGGTGTCCTGCACTTGTTTGTCACCAAACTGCTCTGGAAATGGTAGCAAACCTCACTCTCCCCCTTCCTTTCTCCCCAGCACCCTGCTGGGGAGGGCAGCCAACAAGCTCACCGACAGCGAGGGCAGTGCATGAAAGAAAACACAGAGCCGACAGAAAAACGAAACGCACATGGCGGGGAATAATATTTCATTTGTGCAGTAGCGGCCCTGCTTGAGCAGTGTAAATAAAGCAGGTTACTGAGACGTGAATATACCACTGTTTATAAATATTAGTCCTTCTGCCCAGAGACGTGCGTGAGGAGAGCTGGACACTCGTGAGGTCACCCCGCCACATTTTATGATTTACATAAATCATGTCAACACAACTAGCAGGAACAGCGGGTGAAAGGGGCTGCATGAAGCAAGCCATTCAGCCTCCTGTCACAGGTCTTAAAACAGGTAGAAGCTGTTAACGGGCCTCCCAAATCTCTTAAAATGTAGACGGGATGAGGGATAATCCAGCCAGGGAAGTAAGGCATGCACCCACCACATGCGCTTCAGCTGACAGAGGCCTTCCCAAGTTCTTAGGAGCAGAAAGCCAGACAAAAATAGGGTCCTGGCAAAGCCCAGAAGTTAAACTTGTGATTAATATTCATCTTCATAGAGGGAAGTGTGCAAGCAATTGCTCCTATGAAGAAAATGTCTGCAGGCCTGATGAAGAAAATGCCCCATGTTTTGCTGTGTGTGGGACCCTTCCTCCCCTTATTTACCAAGTACATTGAAAATGTGATTTTTCTGCCAGAGGAATCAATATTCTGTGACTAAATGGAAGCCCCTCGGTAGGTTTGCCTTGCATCCAAGTGCCTGTGGTTTGAGGGCCAGAGAGGAAGGCAGAGCAGGGACAGATGTAGGAAAGCAGTGTGCAGCTTCTCATGAATTTTATTCAACTCCCTGCGAGCTCTGTGTCTAACTGGGATCATGTGATACAAGGCCAAAGCTGCAGCTAAGGATAAAAGCAGAAGGGACAAACAATTTCCTTTTCCTTTCCGCTTCACAGCCATGTATCACTATGGGGTAGTCCTAATTTCGGAGGACAGTAGTCCCTTTCGGTCCAATTTGCCGATCTCAGGAAACAGAAGATGCCATCAGGGTGGGTGACTGAAACATTGAGGATCTGGCTTGCAGTCTTTAACTTCAGCTCTAATAACGTGTAATTATGTGAAATAATTGTAAAAATTACAATCACACATGAATCATGTATAATTATACAAAAGAAATGTAAAAAATATAAAAGCAGAACAAAATCCTTATGATACATTGCTGGTATATGTGCTATTCACTACTCTTAAATACAAGTTAATTTAAAAATATTACTTTGACCATAAATCAACCGTGTTCTGTGTGATTCCTGTTGATCTACAGCTGCGACACGTTCTCAGAGAAGAACAGATGTAAATATTAGAGAAAATTGGGAAGTGTTCTGGGAAATGTTTTTCACTGGAAAATGTGGATTTGTCAAAATCAAAGCCTTAGGGAGGAGATAGGATTTTTTTAAATGAAAATGCCATATTCAATTACAATTGGAAAATGTTATTGAAAATTATCAAAATATCCTCTCTCTCTACTTTCAAAAGACAAGATGTAATTTTTAGACTGAAAGCAAGCTTTTGTTTTGAAATATAAGTAGGACTACACCAAAAACATCAGGAAAAAATACTTAAGTCAAAAAAGTTTACAGCACACCAAAACCCAACATTTCAGAACTAAATATTTTTTGATCTGATCTAATCTAATTTTGTATTTTATTTTTTTTAATTTTATTTTTTTTTAAGATTTGCACTTTTGGGGCCAATTTGAGTTCTGGCAGTTATGCAAAAAATGGTAAGTGCAGAAGACTATTTTCTTTCACCTCTGCTGATCTATAAAAAAATCTTCTTTCAGCAGGCCACAGACAGATCATGCAAGCTTTAGTATCTTCTCCAAAGAAGTTACAACATGCTGGAAGGCAGGGAGGAAATCTCAGTTTTTCAGCCCAGCGGGGCAAGGAAATAATTCCTAGCCTCCTTCCCCAGTTTCATTCTGGACCCCAGAGAATGCTTTTTTCCCTAAGCAGAAAAGCAGAGATGCCTTGCAGCTGGTACCTTCCACTTCTACGTAAAGATGGCACCTCCGTGGGGTCGTTTTTCTCACAGGAGCGTGACTTGTGTCCTAGTCTTGTCAAGGTCACATCTTGGAGAAGCAGGTACCTGCTACCCAAGATGAAGCCCTCACTGAAAACCCAAAGATTTGTTTTTTGGTACTGTGCCTTCCTGACAGTGACTTCTTTTCAGGGACAATTAAATGCTAAGCATCGGACTGTTAAATTTAGTGGCGATTTCAGTTGTAGGCAGCATCAAGTCAAGGACAATTTCAGTTTCAGGGCAGTTTTTATTTCACGTTTTGAAACCAAGAGTGCTTTTTGTTCAAGAACAGCTTTTGTTTGAAATAATATAACCTAGCTCTTTCTCTGTGATCCTGATCCCATATCTCAGAAAGGACTTAACTCACAGCCAGAATCCTACTGAAAATCAGGTATTTTCAGCAGGGGGACTGAAGTGCCCTAAGCACAGTCTGCATGTCTGTCTTAGTCTGGGGGAGGGTTTTTAAGATCCAGGGATTTTCTCCCTCTAATGTCCCCAACCCAGATCCATTGGCAAGACCCTTTGGGAAAAGATTCATCAGCAGGATTTGACTTCAGGTGCAGACCCAGATCAGATGTGCAGTGGTTTGCAAAGGTATGTTGTTCAAGCATATCATTTGGTTCCCTGTGGGAGTGGGTGTGCATACCCCTGCATAGCCACACTTCATCTGTCTACAGACAACAGCTTCCCTGAACTGTCTTCCTTAAGACTCAGGTTTTATATTACCAGGTAAATTCCCTTTCAGTTTTATTTGCATGGAGCAAGAGTGACATTCTGTGGTGAGTTAGATTTACGGCAGCATTTTCTCATTTTTTTTCCCCTCCCATAAATACCTCAGGGTATAAACCATCCTCTGGCAGTCTTTTGTTTTGTTTGTGGCTTCTATCACTGTTTGTGAGAAATAAAAATAGAGGAATTCTCAAACACATGTCTGTGGCATATAATCCTTAGGGACTGCTTTACCACAGATTCCTGACAAATTCAGATGTCTATGTACTGATTACTATTTTATGAGAGCAATGCTTGATCATAATGTAAGTATCCAGAAGCATGAAGAGACTATGACATGTTCCTCAGCCTCCACTCTAGCTGGCTCAGCCTGTTGTACTTGGAAGGGTTGACGAAACTATGTTCCAAAACCCCATAAAAAATAAAGCAGAGCACTGTTTAAAACAAAGCAGTGGGCTTTTTAATCACTTATGTGCTCCAGATAATACACCAATGACACTAAATTGAACTCATTTAGCTGTAAACATGATATTACATTTGATAGTTTCCAGTGGTAAAATACCAGACAGTTCATGCTGAGGAGAAAAGAAATAATATGGAAGGAGCAAAGCTCATCACAAAAGTAGCCACAAAAGGACCAAGAGAGGAAAAAACCACCAAATAAAATCCCAGCATTTTTCAGTGGTTTTGAGTCATAACTCACCACAGACACACATGGTACCAAAAGCAACCTGCCCAGTTTAAACAGCAAAGAGCAGGCACTGGAGTTTATGTTGTTCCCCTGTTTATTAAAAACGGATGGGAGCACTTGACAGAAAAATCAAACTTCTGGTCATGGCTCATTAATCTCTGTTGTATCTGTCAAATATGTGTGTCTAGAGTTTCAACAAGGCTCTAGAATCCTGATTACTGCTGAGCTCTGTTGTTTTCTCTCATTTTGAATGAGGTAAAATGCTGCCAATCACCTTAGTTGAGAGGAGAGCATAGGGCCATGGCTGTAACCCTTTGCAGAGGGCATCTCCCTGCCCCATGGTTTGGATCTGATTTCAGAGGCCATGATCCCTCTTTCCCCTACTCACCACAACCTGACTTTTGGCTGGCTGCCTCTCCTCCCTCTCCCCTGAAAACCAGACTCATTGTCCGCCACCAAAGCACATCCCTGTCAGTGTTAAGGTGATGATGATGTTGAACTGCAGCAGTGGTGGATGCTCCTACATCCCTGTATTTTGCTCTTGTACACAAAAGTGTTAATCACATTAATCCACTGAAGACAGTGGAGCTCCTCCAGTGTAAAACCAGGGTAAGTGATGAGCTCAGCAGGCCTAGGGGTGGGCTCAGCAGGACTGAGATGAATATGGTATGAAACAATTAGCTGCAGATGGTATAGGAATCTTGTTTTCTGGAAGTACAGATTTTGCCTGGAGATCTTTCTGTATATATTGGATTTGTCAAACTGATAATGACTTGAACATTTGGAGAGAGAGAGGATAACCCACTGCAGGGCCAGATGCAGCTGTGATGGGGAGGATGGAGGATGTATATTAGCCTCAAAATGTGGCTGTCTCCCCATCACACTGCCATGCCAATCTATGACAGTGGAAGGCTGGATGAGAAGAGCAGGGCAGAGGAACTCACCTGCTGCCTCCCCTTATGTCATTACTTTTCTTATTTGCTTTGGACATTGCTCATTTCATTCACTCATTCTTTTTTTCCCCCGTTTCTTTCTTTTTTAATTATCAGTGATGCTGTTTATAGAGCTACAGGATGAGGCGCTTCACTTAAATGCAAAAGAGAGGCAGTTGCAAGAAGAGGTTTCCAGCTCTGTCTACCAGAGGACAGGCTTGGGACTCCTTTCAATCTTGATACTACTAGTAAGGGTTCTTCTTCAAGCAGGAACAGTGGATTCACACAGCACAAATACAGACACAGACAGAAATATAACAAAAAAGCTCTGATATTTTACGACTGCAGGTACACCAGAGGCAGGCAGCCTGACCCCCACTGGTGAACAGTGAGGGGCAATAGCAAGACTGTGTAAAGGTGTGCTTGCCAGCTCCTTTCTCAATGAAACACATGGAGGTTCTCATAAGGGTATGTCTCTCCTGCCTGCCAAAGTCTGCCCTCAAGATCAGCCTTGCCTGCTGTGCTAACTGCAGGATTGCAAGCACGGCTGCTGCATGGCACTTTAGATCATATGGCAAGCCACATTCCTGGGTATGTTCAAACATGCCTGAGAGCCTGCCTACATGGCAGTCAGCTGGAATGTGAGCGGGCAAATGGCAAACAGCAGAGCTGACCCTCCTGTGTGCTGCAGCTCTCCATTTCTGAGAAGGAAAGGCATAACCACACGTTTCAGCTCTAGCAGAATTTGTCCAGGCAGGATGCTTCCCAACAGCATTTTGAAGATCAGCTTTATAAAGCTTGACCTATTAAGAAACAGAGTAATTAGATCTCAACAGACAGAGTGAAATTAGCCTCCTGCTAATTGGCCTGCAATGTGACGGACTCTACCAAACCCAAGAGTGAAGTCCCATTGTTATAGTGTTAGCTCCTATCACTTAAAATATTTTTCCAGTGGGTTTTTAGGAATCTGGATTATTTGGCCTATTGATCTGTTTGTTCCTGCAAACAGATGTGAGTGGCTATATTAGTTGGTATAGCTTGCTGTCGCTCAGAGAAGACTATGCAGCTATACATATACATTTGCAGCATTTCTGAAGCTCCACTGTATTTAACACTTAATTTTTTTCAATAAAGCGCAAATGACGTAGGAGTCATTTTCCA
>VYZS01021835.1:7670-31898 GCA_013400695.1 Neodrepanis coruscans
GCACACACCTGTAGCCAAATATATAAAGGAAATAGGAGGAAAGAGCTATATATTCCCAGCTTGTTAGCCATTAAACAGGTTGGGCAGGAAACGGGACTCTGTTATCTTTGCTTGTGCAGATCTTTATTTTATAAGCAATATTTTCTCAAAGGACTAATAAAGAAGAGCGAACACGAAAAAAAGGATTACCAAGCTCCTCGTAGAGTGAACCTTTGCTAATAATGAGTTTATCAGGGCACTGCATGTGCAGGGGGCTTGGCTCAGTGTTAATTTGTCGCTACCACCAAATTAACTATGCTCTATTTTGTTTTCTTTCCAATTTTACATCCTTGATTACGTATTCATAAAACTGTCCTTCCTTCCAAGCATAAATACAACTGCTTTGAAAATATAATTGTCTGTGTTCATCAAGCACCTAATTTGTTTTACTTGCCAGCTACTAATTACATAGGAAATATAAATGAATTGCAGGTCATATATTCCACTTGAAGCACTAACAGAAAAACTTTCCAAATCACAAAATTGAATTTAAGTTGCAGCATGGGACACACAACATGCAGTTTTGTCTCTAGCAGTACTAGTCAAAGAAAACAAACATTTTTTGCTGATAGCACATTCAGATTTGTCAAAATATACCGAGTGATGTGCTTGTTCTGTTTCAAGTGAATTGTTTTGGTAGCCTAGAGAGCTTTCTGTCTCCTTGGCTTTACATAATCTGAATCTATAACTGCTAAAACTTGTTTATAGTCAAGCAGAGAAAATCAAATGCAAAGCAGACTGAGAGCACACTAGGATTTGGTTTTATCCACCATGTCGTTCATTTTATGTCTCATCCATTTTCTGAAAGAGATATGCAAATTCTGTCTTGCTTCCGAGTTGGATTATTGTACCATCTCAATCCATTCAAAGTAATAAAATGAGATTTAATAGACTATGTTAGTTAATTGTTTAGGAAACATGGAGTTTTAATCACTGTGACAACCACAGATCTGGGACTGGAGAGCAGAATATGTATTTGCATATGTAACAACTCCTGCAGAAATTTGGTATTAACCAGCAAATTCCAACTTTCACACCGGTCTTAAAACAACTGTCTGGAACTTGTAGAGCACTGAACAAACTGTTAACTCCTTGATCTTAGTAGCACATTTGTGGGGTAGGTCACTAATCATAGATACAACCCTGGATACTTGGAATGTCAGCAGTGGGAAAGAAGCATACTGGGTTTTAAAAAGGAAGCTGATGCTAATAGAGCACATTGTGAAAAAACAGATTATCCAGCAGGAATAGAGTTGTAGCTTTTAGCTGTATCACAACTGCACAGCAGACACAGGGTTGAACTCATTGTATTATGTGCTTTTAAATAAATTCTTCTGTAGGTTCTTTCAGACACTCATTACAGGATTACAGCACAGTTCTCTAAACAGGTACCTGGGAGCCATCAAAGCATCAGTCTTAGGATTTTTCCTATTGTTTGCTGTAGCCTGATATCTATGTTCTTACTAGAAAAGTGTACCTACTTTCCCTTTCTTATGAAAACTTAGAGAGTTAAGATCTCTGCCCTATGGCATATGATCGGGCTTCCAGCCCTTGGTTCATTTTTTTATTGAAAATACCAACCATGCAGAAGCACAACCTCCTGAGATGGGAGGAGTGTGTGGTGTTGACAGATGGGTCAACAGAATATAGGTGTGTTTGAAGGGGGAACCTTGTTGAGCCCTGGACTCAGATTAGAACTGGTGTGGCAACATCTGACCAAGTCGGCTGGAAGAGATCAGTTATTTCCATGTACTTCAGCTAAGATCCTAGAATAGTTTTTGCAGGTTTTCTCTTTTTTCATGTTAATTGGAGTTGTCGATGCCTCTGACTTGCTTGTGCTTGTTCCACTTTCCTTTTCTGCTATTCATGATTTTCATTTGTGGTTGTATTGGCTGTCACTGGAGGAAGTGGTTGGGGAAAATCGCAGTTTCTAATCGTGACTGCAGGTAGATTGGGATATTGTTAACTATATTATTAACTATAACTAAGCAAGAAGGGTGAATGAGCATAGAAAATCTGGGAATAAAGCTACCATCTAGAATCCAATGGTAGTGTAGTATCAGGATGACAAAAATGGAGAAATTAAATGTTCCCTTTCATGATGGTGGATACCAGCTCACTAATAAAATAAATATATTGCTTACATGTGCTTCTGGCACATTTTGCCTGTGTCATGGGGTGAAAGTGAAAGTAAAACTGGTCTTTTTTCCTGCCGTGCGGGAACCGATGAACCGACGGCAACCCCGGGCGCGCTCCCGGCCCGCGCGGCAGGAAAAAAAGACCAGTTTTACTTTCACTTTCACCCCACGACAGCCTGGAAATACAATAGAACAGATGGATGAATGAAAATGTAATAAGCTGTTATAAATAAGAATGAGATAAGCAGAAAGATAGTGGTTTTCTCCAGTCATAGAATATTTAAACAGAGAGAAGTAGATGAAGTGGGTTTTGTAAATAGGATTTGCAGAGTGTTTGTGAAAGGTATGCAGTTTCCATTTCTGACATTCCCTATTTCCGTCCTTTTCTTCTGCTTGAGGTACGAAATTGCATCTTTAATTGTTAATTTTTAAAATTGTAGAGAGTCATTGGAGTTTTGGGATAAGAACTACTGCACTTATGTAGCCATGCAGACGGAATTAGTTTTTGACCCAGGTTGCCAAGTGCTGGACACATCTCAGTGACCCACTGCACTGTGTCTTTCCTTTTAAGTCTGGTGAAAGGAGAGGGTGAAAGATCATTTTAAGCTTGTTTGGGAAGTCAGTTCATGGAACATATTACCCAGTGATTTGTGTTACACAAGATTATTTTAGTAATTTTTTTGAGTGGTAGAAACGTCCTTGGTGCCATCAACTTAAATTTTGTCAAGACACAGTAACATGCTGAAAGTGCATAATTAGAGCATTTCAGTGGTTGTGATGACAAAATGCTCATTCTCACAGCATTTCCAGGAAGGCTCACAGCAGTTTTGGGTCAAAAGATTCGGATTTTTTTCCCTGTTATTAGTAAAGATGCATTTTTATATTTGTGCATAAACCTTCAGTGCTGTGTATGGGTATCCTTATTGGGCAGTTTCAGAGCAGAAAGGGCCTATGTATCTTTTTAGCCCTCTTTTTCTTTTTTTTTTTCCTCTTTTAAATATGATTTTTTTTACAATTCACTGAAGTATTCATGGATTGACCTTGGTGTTTTGGTTAATTTGAACATTTTATTTTTCAGCTTGTGTACTGAAAGAAGAAATTAGAGAGAGGGTTGTCCCTGGAATACAAACTGTGTTGACTGGTAAAAATTTGACTAGGGGAAATTTGTCTAAATAATTCTAGAAGCCAAAGGTACAGAGAAAAACAGAGAAAAGGTACAGGCAAAAGAGAGATTTTAAGGAGCTTCTGAAGTAAAATTTGTATCTGCCAAGGTTAAATGTCTGATTGCAGCATTGCTGGTCATTTTGAAACAGAAAGATTGGTGCTTGAAGCACCATGTACAGCCCTGAGTAGCTCCACATGCTGTCTTTGCTCCAGCTGTAGAAAATGTTTGAAATTTCAAACTTGGAGTGAAAAAAAATAATCAGAATCTGACTGATGTCCTGCAGGACCATTAGAGGGGAGAAGAGAAATAATTTCTGAACCTTACAGAGGGGCTGCATTGGCCTTACAGTATTTAAATAGGTGAGATCTCCTCATGCAGAGCTGCAGAAACTGAAGTCAGTGTGGGGGCAATGTAGTTCCTCCAGGCTATTGACAATGAGCTTTGTGCAGCACTTCAAATGATGTATGGTTTAAAGAACATCTTTTAAAAAGTATTTCATCCTATTTGAAAGGCTTACACTGGGAGAAGTTTCACCTTTAGTGAAAAACTGCTCCAGTGTTTAATTAGCCTTTGTGATGGTAAATTATTTCTTACTCCAGATTGAATTTGTATGACTTCAGCTCCCATCTGTTGAGTCTTGTTTTTTCTTTGTCAACAACTTTGAATAGCTGCCACTGCAGCTCTCTCTTTCACCTGTATGTACAGTGATTGAGCTACAGCTGAAGCGTTTCTTGAAAGCTAAATATATTTAATGCCCTAAGCCCTGCATTGTAAGGCATCTTTCCCAGCTGGTGAATCACATGCTCATCACTTTTTCACATATTCCTTGAATTAGACTGGGAGCAACAGCCTAAGAGCTTCACCAAAGCTGGGTTTAGAGATGATACTTTGTTCTTCTTCAGTTGTCTTATTTTTAATCATTCAGGGATGGTATTAGTCCTTTCAGCCACTGCATACTGTTGGGAAATCATTTTGAGGCAATCACCTGTGATGGTCCCTAAGCTTTTCTTTGTACTTCTGTTTTTGAATTAACACCATGACTCATCTCCAATGTATTACTTGACAAAGTACTGTATTAAATGTATTTTTGTTAATGGCAGTTAACTGGCAGTATACATCAGCTTTATATCGTGTGTTAATCTGCAAGATGCCTTGTCACTGCTGCTCTTTCTGCATTGCCTTTGCCCTTTTAAATACACAAACTAAGCTGGCAGTCCTGTCTCCCTTGAAAATCTTCCTCCTTTCTCTGAGACATGCTAAAAGTAAACCTCAGTGGTTGAGAGAGATTTTGGCTCTCTGCTCAATATTTGGGCTGATTAATGTGGAAGCAGCAGTAGCTTAGGCTGGTTCTTTGGTGTCTACAGGAAAATTCCTTTTGTTTTCACTTTTTTTTTTAATTCACAATGTTATCCATCAAATACAAACCATCTGCACAACTTTTCTACATTGATTGAAGGAAAAAAAAATCCAAATAATGGATTTTCTCTCATCCAGAATTCTCTTTTCTTAAGTTTTCAGGTTGTGTTGTACTTTATTTAACCTATTGCCCACCCTTAGTTCATTGCTTTTAACTTCCATTATCTATCACTATTGTTTTACAATTGGTAACATTTTAATAACTGGTTTAGTTTCCTTTCATTTTACATATGAAAAGTTGAGATTGTGTGGTTATTTTCATACTTCCCTTTACCCTGGATGTTACTGTGAGAATATAATTCTTTGGAATATGCTATTGAAATCCTAGCTGTTTGACTGAAACATCATTTTAGATATTCCCAGTAATTTTATGAATGTTAGGAGCTAAAAGGTTGAAATGGAGAAAGAAAAAATTTAATCTGAATTCCCTTAAAAGGTGAGTTTTCATTGCTTTTCAATGGGATTTGGGAACCCACCTCTCTCTGGACTCTCTGACGATCACAGTCTAAATCTGGACAAATACTCAGTTACATATGGAGAATTAGCTTGCAAACTGTTCATTTTATCCCTTTATTCCTCTGAAATACCATAGGGACACTTAACATTTTATTCTGGCTCTAGTAATATTAGCAATGTTTTAGCAGTAGTTTTCTCATACTGGGAAGGCATCTGAATCTTCAGTTTTTCCTGAGCTACATAAAATTCTGCACCAACTTTACATTTCATCTTCAAATGGCCTCTGTTGTCCTTAAGAAAACAAACAGACAAGCAAACAAATAACACTCAACACAACTTTGAGAAAAAGGAGAAATAGATAACTAAGGTAAATTCCAGGCAGCAGGAGCCTGAGTTTGCTCACCTTGCATTTACCCCTACAGTTGTATTATGGTGACACTCAGGTGTAGCTGCAAAAACCCCCCCCCCGAAAAAGTCCTTCCAAAATGAGGCAAAATGCAGCATTGGTTGCCTTGGGGCAACTGTTACCTGCTCCTGGTATTCCCAGTGCTTGCCTCTGGAATTACAGAGGCAGCAGTGCTGTCCATCAGCCAGCTCTGACTGGCCTCACAGAGAGTGAGCAGACAGAAAGCTTTTTGTAGCCTGATTAAAAGACCTTTCTATTATATCATATCCTTCCCCATCTTCTATGCTGAAGCTTGTCTTGTTTGGTTAAGCAGGTGCATAAATGACACTGATGCCACAGCATGTATTATGGATAGTGAGGCCATCTCCCCTGTTGCCTAATCTTTTCTGCTCAGAAACACTGACCATACAATTTTAATATTGAGCTGGAGATAAAGAAACGGATTTAATGGGTGGAGGAAATAAACGAAACAAGAGTTGACAAATAAAATTTGCAAAAGTGATGATTAGAAGAGCTGTGGGGAAGAAAAAAATGCTTATCTGAAGGAATAAGAAAAAAAAGAGAGGTTTTTAAAATAAGCAAAATAGAAGATGTGGATCTGACTGTCACCTCAGAAGTGCCCCTCAGGAGTCAGGCAGTGTGACTGGTGGGATTATAGATGGAACAGCCAGGAGATCCCTTCCCATAGGTTCTGTTTCATTAGGGAGATGGCTCGAGTGTGCTGAGCCCAAGTACAGCAAGGTGTTGTAGCATTGTTTGATACAGGATCTTGAAACCCAGACAGGTTTGTTCTCAGATAACCAAATAGTGGTTTCAGAAGGAGGCAGCTCTCCACATTCTGTCTTCTGAAATAAATAAGTAAATAGATTTCTTTTTTTCACCTAGGTTCTGATATAAATCTAAGCAGCACTACTCATTGAAGAATTTATGAGACTTTAATATTAAAATGATATCTGTTGAATAGTGTGATCTTTAATGCTCATTGTAATTTCCTGAAAAATTCTTGGACAAAAATCTTTGGCTGATTGATGAATTTATGAAAATATATTGCAGCCCTCAAAACATTCAGATATAAGTGTCGTGCCTGCAATATAAATAAAAAGTCTTATATTCTTGGTTAGAGTCAGGGTGAATACAGGTGAAGAACCTGGTTCTGCCAGAGATGTGAGGGTTTTGGAAGTAGCCCAGGACTGGGAGATTTTGCCAAAATGTTAACGAGTGCAACCTCAAGTCTCCAAGCTTTTTACAAATTTAAAGCAGTTGCAGTTAAAGCTGGTGCAGGAGCCTGCATAGAAGGATCTGCTACAGCATATTGTGTTTGCTCTTCAGATTGACTGGGGGTTGAAGTCTCTGAGAGCTGCATTTCTTTACCAGCCCCTCTGATGATCTAATACAGCAAGAGAAAGTGGGATGTCCAACAGTGGCATGAACTGGAATTAGATGTGGATAATTCCCTTCTGAGCAGGGACTATTTGTGAGGAGACTGTCCCCTAACCATTTGTTCTAACATGATTCTTGACACCACAAATCTAATAAGCACCACAACAGGAACTTAAGGAAGGCTTGCAGCTGAATACACAAACACAGCTCTTTGGTCTGTTTTATGATGATGGAGTGAGTACGAGTGCACAAATGCACAATGTGATTTACCTGCATGTGAGCTACGGCTTTGTTTCTGTTCCTGCACATGGTAGCAAACCTCAATGCCAGTCTTGCGAATTCTCATGTACTGCCTCAGAGAGAACAAGATCCTGACAGACATAGGATACAAAGTGACTTCCCTAAAGAAATAGGCCTGAAGGATTGACCTCCGTTCCTGAGAGCCCCTCGAGAATCTAATGCTGAATGGGAAAGGTTGTTCTAAGGGACTCCTATATCCTGTTAATTTTGTTGTGAGCCTTATTTGACTATCAGGCACCAAAATGGAGAGAGAGAGTACAATACATCTTTTATTTTCATGCATCTTTGAAATTAACAGCCAAGTATTTAGCTCAGACAGAAAGCTTTTTGGGTTCTGAACTGCAAAAAATGGGATTCAGGCACCTTTTCTTTTTCTTTCTGTTTGGCAGTGAAAGTCAGCTGAACACTGGCTAAAAGAAATAAAGGAAGTATTTTACTTACTCAGAGGTTACTTTTCCTGCAGGAAAAGCATGTCCTGTAACATTCCGGATTTGTTTGCTTAAATCTGCAATGAATTCAGTTATCTGAGAATGAGGTGGAAAATTCCCATTGAAAAGCCTACAGCTGAGAAAAATATTAGATGTATGAGAGGGGTGAGAGTAGATGCTGTGTCTAAGAAAAGGTTAATGTGAAAATATTGGGAGGAGGAGGAATCTAAAGCAGATGCAATGGGAACAGGGGAGAAACTGCCCTGGAAACAATAAGAAGATAATGAAAAAGTCGATTTTTCTTCTAGTAATGGCCGCTACAGGACATCTAGCAGAGGAGGAAGACTTTCAGTTTAGCTTATTCCAGTCCTGTATTGCTAAGCAACATGCTCAGGCTTCAACTGTTCTGGCTCAGAATGGAAACAATGAAGAAAATGAGTGTGTTGTAGGGGAGGAGGAGGCAGGTGACACAGGTCTCTTTGATGTAAACAAAGTGTGTTACAAACAGGCTCCAAATGACAGATTTTCTGCTATACAGAAATGGAGTGTTGAAATGGAGTTTGGGGAGAAATATGGATGTTAGAATCCTGGATTCTTTGTGCCTGGCTCTGCATTCAAGTCCAGGTGAGCAATGCTTCAGTCCCAGCACCATCTCTCACCAGCAGGACAGCCAGCAGCCATCTGCTCCCAGCCAAAAAAAGTTTCGCTTCTGTGTAATGGACCACCAGAGTGGCACAAAGGGCTGTGGTGAAAGTTATGGCAGACAGATTAATTTATTGAAAATACTGTTTTTTTCCCCAGATTACATATGAGTTTTTTAAGGTGACCAGCTTTTGCAGGGTAATTTTTTAAACATGAATTTTGCTTGAGTAAGCTAAAGATTGGTTAAAGAGTGACACCAGCCTTGCTCCCATGGCTGGCAATTGTTCTCCCTTCAGGTCAGTGTTGCAGGCTGAGCTGAGAACTGTGAGGCAGAATCTGAAGAGCTGCTTGACTTTCTCAGTTGCTAATTAAGTTGAAGAATACCTTTTTTGGTCATTTTTTATAAGTTTATTTTATAAGTTTGTTTTTTTTTTAAGGTGGTGAGTCTGAAGATTTAGGTTTAGATTTGGTTCTGCATTATTTTCTACTTTTTTGATAATCCTCTGAAAAAAACATGATAAAACATAAATACAGCAGTTGCCATAGCATGTCCCTTCTGCCCAGTGTAAATCCCTACAAGTGCTGCAAGAAAGTGAAGGAAATGCTCAGGAGCTGACTAAGTTTAGGTGCATCCTGTTACTCTTGTACTTGACCTTCTTTTCAAGACTTTTTCTGGGATGTCCCTAATTTTCTGGGTTTCTTGATATGGGCTTTTCTGGGCTTCTTATCTGCCCCATTGCATAGAGTTGATCCTTCATTAGATCCCTTTGGAGAACTCAGTCCTCCAACAATCAGTAAAGACTTTTTATCAGTCAGTGGGAGTAAGAATGGGCTTAGTGTATCAAGTGATTGTAACTATTTTTTTCTGAAGTCAACCTCTTTCCTCTCAACCTTTAAAATTAACCTCCTGTACTAAGCTTGGCCTTAAAATGCTTTGAAGTTAAATTATGTAGAGAGAGGAAATCTAGCAAAAGATGTCATTCTGACACAAGCCATGACACTCTTATTATTCTGCAACCACTGCCAAAGACCCTGAATGCTTTGGTGATCAACCAGCTCAAAGAGACACGTGTAACCTGCTTCTGAAACTATGGACAAGTGAAGCTTTGCCAGGACACCAGAGCTGCAAATTCCTTGCTAACCCTAAACTAAGCTGAACTTTTTCTCTCTGTTGCCTATAACTTGGTCCTTTGGAGACATTTCATTCCTCAATTTAGCTCAGAAGGAATAATTTTATATTTTTGGTGCCGTTCCTCTGCATACACTGCACCTGAATTTATTGCTGAACACCAACTCAGCTAAAATCTCAGCATCCACTTGTTGCTCAGCTGTAGGAACGATGCTGAGAGCTATTAGCATTACCAGTAGCAGTTCAGAGGGTAATAAATAATGAAAGGAGGTTTTCCTGTCAGGGCAGCAAGTCCAGAGTGCTTTCACGGTACAAAAAAAAATCCCTTGGCTTTGACTTTAGGGGAGCTTTGTTTAATTTCTAGATTTGTCACAGGCACATCCAATTGTAGTTATGTCTAATCTCTCTCCCCAGAACAAATGCTTTCCATAAATAATATAATTAGCTAATCTTGTAATAGTGTAGTACTTTGTGTGACCTTTAAAGTGGATATGAATTTAAAATCACCTTTTCTTATTCTTTATTTTGATTTTATAATGAGAGCAAGAAGATGCAGTACCTTTGCTAGTCCCTGGGAGTCACAGTTTTAATACTTATTGCAGCTGTAGAAGAATCATCAGCTGGATGTCAGGAAGGCAGGGATGGCTGGGTCTCTTTTTTTGGAGAAATTCTGCTGGAAGAAAATGCTGCTTCTACTAAAAATACCATTTCTGCAATAGTAAGCATTTTTATCTCCATCAAAAGCTTAAATTGTGCAAAATGTTGCAGATTTTTAAACAAGATTTTCAATTTTTAATTTTGCTTTTGTTTTGATCTGCAACTGTTCTTTCAACTCTACTACAAACCATCCAACTACATTTCCTTAAGAGCAGCTTCAGCTGAAGTAGCAGCTGAATGTAACTGATATTCAGTTAACTCTTCTCTTGTGCACAGATGTGGTTGGAAATTTTTTCTGACTGTTTCTCCAGTTAATCCTGTGTTCCCTGGAGCTCTGTAAATTTCAATAAACAGTTCTGATGTGAAAATTGTAAACACTTAATTTTGACATTATATTGGTATGCTTGTTTAGAAAAAAAACCCAAACAACAACTAATAGGTATTTTTTGTATTATGAAAACGTTTTTGTTCAACAACGAATTTTCAGCTTTTTAATTTGAAGAGGAGCTTGAATGTCTTCAGTATTGAGTTTTGGTGTGGTGGGACTTTAAAATCTTAGAATAACGGAATCTCCTGAGTTGGGAGGGATGCACAGGACAACCCCAAGAATCCCACCATGTATCTGAGAGCATTGCCCTTGAACTCTGTCAGGCTTGGTGCCATGACCACTTCCTTGGGGAGCCTGATCCAGTGCCCAACCATCCTCTGGGTAAAGAACCTTTCCCTGATATTCAACCTAAACCTCCCCAGAATCTTGAAAATTCTAATTAAAACAAGTTAGAAAACTAATGAGCTTTTTGTGGAAAGTCTGCAGCATAGAAAGGTATTGCAGCTGTTTTAAGGAAGGTGAAACAAAATGCAGCATTTTCAGTGTTTCGGTCACTGTGACCTGCAAAGGTTTGACTGTAGCCAAGAGTTAAACCCAGCAATCCTAAATATATATTTACTTTGTTGCTGAAAAACTGTAATCCGTTCCTGAAGGCTTTAGCAGACTGTTGTGACTCTCATTTCTTCTATGGCCAAGGGGCTGTTTGGGCACGAGGTCATGGCATGAAAACACTATTAATCCTGGCTGCTGTGCAGGACTGCTGGGAAAAATTTGTGAAGGGCATTTGGTGACTTTTAGCAACAGTACTGAGAATCTTATTTGTATAATAATAAAACTTCTTGGTATGGATTATATAGTAAGTAGTGATGTCTGCATTCCAAAGGGATAAAGGCTAAATATTTGCAGGTGAAATGTTACAAGCATTATTTTTCTGTGGAAAATGCAGCAGCAGCCATTCAGTACAATCCATTGAAATCCTGGGGCCACTTGAAATGCTAGATGACTCTACTTACTTCTGTATTTTAAAAATTACATTGCAGAGTAGTTAAATGCATAAATTATAGGAAGCATCAATATTTAAATTAAAACTGGTATACTACAGAATATTTCTGTGTTCTAACATGAAAATTCTACTTCTGTTATCCGGTACTTCAATCAAAAATCTTCAACTATATAACTTGAGCGAAAGAACCAGAGTTGTGAAACTTTTCAGGTGTTTAGATCCATAGAAATAAGTGCATCACTGAAGTAAACAGGAATGAGAATTTTAAGTCTACTACTTATTTCATAACCTGCATAAAATTGAATCTGTTGTTGATAGGCTCAAATTTGCTGAACTCCAGGGTTTGTATTAAAGGATTCGAAGTGAACACATTTTTTTTTTTTAAATTTGGAAAGAACTGTTGGATACAAAAAGGCCCTACATCTAATTCTGTGCTTTTAAGAGTAACTTAAGTACAGCCAGACTGGCATTCTGCTGTAAACAGATACACACATCCCCTCCCCTTTCCTCAGCAACAGCCTGAGCAGATGGATGAGCTTTGTGCTGTGCCCTGAAGGTGAACCAGTTTTGGGATGTGTCTCAGCCCATGGTGCAAAGTGACTTGATTTAAGGGCCTTCCACTGAGATTGCTTGTCACCAATCCATATTCCCAGGTGGAGATTTGCTGCAGTCAGTCCTGGAGAAGGGTAAATCCCAGTGTGTACTGGGCTGTGCATGATCTCCATTATATCCTTCCAGTGGTGAAGAGCCTGTTTGGGTTTTTGTGACATTGTGTCCCTAGGGCAAGGTGGGAGATAATTATTAATTTAGCAGTGGAACAAGCAGCAAACACTCTACAAAAGCAGAGTGACCTTTAAAAAAGCTGTCAGTAAAATTTTTTTCCAAAGCTTCCTAAGATGCTGCTGCACATTTTTGGTTATAGGGCCTTTAATTCCTTAGGGGCAGATTTTGTCTTGAAGGAGGCAAACCACAGAAACCATAGAAAAACTATAACACAGTTATCTAGTTAGGGTGCAAAACATGAATCATAAGCAGAAGCCAGTTCTAGATACGTCTGTATGCAGATATGATTATTTATATCACCTCTGAATATGAATTTGAAGGGGTTGGCAGAGCCCAGTGGAGCTTTATGAATGTGGCCAGCACAGGGATCTCTGTCCCAGGACCAGACAGGTCTTGGCTGTCACTGAGGAGCTGTGTCAGGGCTGGGATGGCTGTTGGCTTCATCCCCTCGGCTGTGCTGTGTGAGTGCTGCTGGACACCACCAGCTTCACAGTCCCCTCCCTGGCCTGACCTGCCCTTCCCTTCCCCGGGACTGGGATAAGGGTGCATGTCTGAGTCTTCTCTGGGATTTCTGCAGATTTGTCACCTTCATCTGATCTGTTACCTCCCTTTTGGCTGCAGCTGCCTGGCTGCCTGTCTGTCCAGGGACCATAAATGGGATGGACTTGTGTTTACTTTGTGTTTGGGAAGAAGGCTGTCAGAGGTACAATGCTCTACAGCCTGATAACCTTTTACTTTTCAGGTGAAAGACTGAGGTACCTCTGTCAGAAAATAAGGGGATCTTTAAAGACTTGAAGAGATACTGTAGCCATTATGTTTTTGTTGGCTGATGGTGGAAATGCCTGTTGGGAGCAGCTTCGGCAAAGGAGACATGACATGTTTCTCTGTATTGCAAATATCCCATCTATTCACTGTGGCAGTGTAGTCAGAGTAGACTGCAGCACCCACTCTTCCCTTGCAAAGCAAAGATAATTGTTTAATTGACTCTTCTGAGATTAAAATCAGGCTTGGGTTCTGCAAAATCACTGCTTAGGCTGCCAGCTTCCTGTGATATCTCCATATCCCAGCCATACCTGCAGGCTGTGCAGGGAGCTGTCACCTGTAGGTCCTTCTGTCTCCTGTGGCAGTGCTGACTGAGGGCCTCTCCTGCAGGGATGTTCTTCAGAGTAGCTTTCTCTTGATGTGCAAAGCATAGGGAAGGGAGAGTAATCCAAATTAGAGGAGCAGTTGGTATGTCCTGTTCTCTGTCACGGAACGAAGAACAGGTAGGGACTAGGCAGTGTCCAACTCCTGCAAAGGCACATGATGATGTGCTGCCTCTAAATTAGCCTGGTTTGCAATGTACCACTCAAGTCTAATAAAAATATCTGCATTTAACTGAAACAAGATGAACGTGGGGGTGTACCCTAGCTATTACCTCAAGATGAGCTAGCAGCCATTTAGTGATGAAAGTAATGTAAATGAAATAAATCTCATTAATTAAATTTCATTTAAATATCTTTAAAAGAAATCAAGCACCAATATGGTTTGTTGTATTTTTTTTTAATTAAATTGGAAAGTCAAACTTGGATTTTGTTGGGTGCCGTGACTTTTCTATCAGACAGCAGCATTTTGTCATCACAGCAAATGTCTTGGATAGGGAAGTGGAGTAAATCTGTAGCAAAACTAAGTGCCATATTTGTGTTTACAGTTGGAGGCTGCTATGAGTTTTTATGAACCACCACCTCAGGAGTAGCAGCTGCAGCTTCTTTGGAGGTTATTTGCTCTGATATTAAGGGAATGGCAAGTTGAGGAGAACAATGAGGTTATATTTGGCTAGGATTTACCAGGCTCTATTACAGGCAGTATGATGTATATTAAATAGATCCAACTTGCTGATATAAGTTTGTCCCTTTAGTAATAGAAAGGAACCCACTTAATGCCTGTATTTATGGTTGTTGCTTCATCCTTCTACACCGTGTGGAAGAAAAGCAGCTCTGTATGTATTAAGGATCTAATTTAAATTCTTCCTCTGGTTGCAGTGGAATAGCCTTTTGGTGAAGCTGCTGTGACTTGTCTTTGCTGCTTTTTGTTATTGCACAAGTCTAAGACATTTACATGTGTTCTGGGTTAATTACAGCCAGAGTGGTGCCATTTCCTGGTAGGCTTATAAAGCCTGTGAAAGCTCTGGTGAGGATAACTGGAAAAAAGGACTGTTTCTGAATAGCAGAAGCTGAAATTCTGCTTCATCAAGTTTTTCCCAGTCCTAACACTAAAACTAGGCCTTGAAAATTGTAAAGCTTTTCTGTTGTGCAGCGTGTGAGGCTGGGTAGTGTGTTTGTCTGGGAGGTGGTAGAGTCTGAGGCCCTTTAAATGCCACTGCGTTGCCTTTTTATTTATTATTCATTCAGCAGATGTATCAAATAGCTACAGGCATCCATCTGTCATTGTGAGGCCTGTCCCATCAATTCAAACACGCAGCTGCACAAAGGGACGGCCTCTCAATATACTCACCTCTGTCCCCAGCCTCCTTGCTGGTCTGGAAAATGAAAATAAAGGCTGATGGATGAGTTACCTACACCAGCAACTATTTTATTCTTTCCTCTGGGTTTCGTGATGATGTTTTACCCTCTCCTTTCTCTGAGGGAGGTGAGAAAAAACTGGCAAGTGCCTCCCAGGGCATCCAGTGAAATGAAGCTTCTGATGAATCTGTATCTGCTTTATCCCCTTTGACCCCCAAGTGCTCTGGTGCTGTGCCCCAGCTCCTTGGTGCACAGTACCCAGGGATTGCTGGCTTGGACACACTACCCTGACCTCAAGGCCAGATGCTGGCACGGGCAGAGTTCTACAGCTGTCATCAGATGTTGCTTTCAGTTTTTGAGTCTGAAAAGAAGTGAAGTGGCGAGACTTTTCCAGTGTTGGAAAAGCTGCATCTTTTTTTTTTTTTTTTTTTCCCCCAGACTACTGAAAACCACCTTGACTGGTCTGTGTCTCAGACAATTGTTTAGTTAACCTGGAGATTTCAGTCCATTTGCATTTTTTCTCACATTTTATCATAGCAATGCTTTCCACTGAAGCTCTCAAAGGTTTTTTTTTGCATTTGAAATGAGCAGAGTTCAGGGTCACAATTTTGCTCTGTTTAGAAAATGTTTTTGTTCAGGGCTCAAGATACAAAGCTAGAGTTCTTACAGTCCATCTCTCCTTCCCTCTTGTTCACATGTGGTGCAGGTGCCAATGAGAACTTCAATGAAAACTGCCAACAGTTAAAACCTTCTTTCTGAAATAATTTATCTGCATTTCAGTCTTGTTGAGCTTGTTCTAGGGCACTGGAGAAATGCATGAGCCAAAGACGAAGATACAATTTAGTGTGTTTTTTAGGTACAGATTCACGGTTAAAATTGACTTTGTGATTCTCCTTGCCTTTCTAATCTTTGCCTGAAGAAATAGGTTTGAAAATACATACAGTCTAACCAATATCTCTGTTTAACTCTGAAAACCCATTCTAGGGAGAATTTTTTCCAGTTGCTTGGTCCTGTTACCCAGAATCATATCTCTTTTAGAGTACCCTATTATTTATGACAACAAGCATGATGATGATCAGCATAAAACTGTAGAACCAATACAAATTCCTCCTACCAAATGTATGCTAAACATATCCTCAGGCATTAAAGAAGTCAAGTGGATCAAGGAGTAGCTACTACTTTGCAGACATCTGGTAAAAGCCCAGATTGTTTCTGAATGTCCCCCAGCAAGGAAGTAGTGCTATAGATAAAGAAATAACTAGTACTGTGAAAACATCTGCTAATTTTTATGTTCATTGGCAAATTCACATCACAAAAAAATGTTGCTCCTTCATTGGCAGTTACCTGGATTGCTTTTTAATTAGGACTAGATAGTGCAAGTTGGATAATAGCAAAATTGTTTCCAATTGACATAGTTGTAAAACAATATTCAGCTAATTTTATTTATTATGAGAACTGTGTGAAGTGTCTGACTCAGTACTTCCTGATGGCAGCACACAGGGGTTTGTAACTCTTTCTCCCCCTTCTTGTGCTGCTCTGCTTTGCTGGGTGAAGTCTGTTTCTGCAGCATGAGGGATCTCTCGTGCTGCTGGGTCAGGCAGCATTAGCAGGAACAATTCCCTGGCTCACCTGCTGTTCTCATCCTCAAAGGAAGATGAGGGAGAAGACTTTAGCAATACATGAATAGTACAAAATATAGACATTTTCCAGAGAAGTTGCTATGCAATGGTTGGAGTCCTGGCTTGAGGCATCAAGAAACAGGGTGTCTGTGAGGGAGTGCTCCCCTGTGCTCTTAACTCCCTTTCCCAAAATTTATCATTTTTCCTTAGGAAGCTCTTGCAGAGCTTATAGACTCTGCACTGTGGCTTCTCCTAAACTTCAGTGAGCAACAAATGACAAGTTATGTTGCTTCTCATTGATTTGAAATATAAATTCAGGAAAACTCAGTCTTGACTGGGACTTCACTGGCAGCTTGTGCACTTGTGTGTCCCTGGGTGCACACCTGGGGCCCATCGGACCTGTGAGGAATGAAAGGAGCTCAGCTGCTGAGGAGCTGGTGCTGCCCACTCTGCCATTTCTGCTCCGTGCTCTGGGCTGAGGGAGTGTGGAGCCTGATGTTCTGGTGGTAGCTTCAGTGGCCCTACTCAGGATTAAAATATCTCCTGCATTTTGTTAGAGGCAGAGGGTGTAGGAATTGTAAAGCATCTGGAGAGAGCAGAAAAGTGGAGGCTTGTATTGCTGGAAAGCTGGACCTTCTGTGAATAACAATGTGTTTGCAAAAGATTTGAGATTTTCAGTGGGGAACTGCTTTTTTTTTTTTTTTATTTTGTTTCAAGTGGAAGTCAGCTTTCAGCTAATATAGATTTATCCACTTTGGGATACAAAATCCTGCTTTCTGCTCTGTGCTATTTTTCCTGAATGCCACAGGAGGCTTTATTTTTCCTTGACAGCTAGCTAAAGGGCACGTTTATTTGACAACTCCTTCATCAATGAAAAAGTAGAAAAGACATTAATCTAAGGCCATGTGTAGCATAGTGGTACCAAAGAGTTCAATTTTGCTTCAGAAAAAAATAGCAGAAGCTTCTTACGGTGGTGTGGAGTTAACTGGGAAATCAAATTTCTCTAAGTCAATTCTAATGTGTGATCTGTGTATGGAGGGAACTGCTTTCCAGGAATGAATCTGGTGTAAGTGGTAGGAATGGGGGCATGGGTAGGAGGAGAGTGGAGAAACCCCAGATGTTAAAGAAGTGTGAGAAGCTGGGGTGTTGGATCACACAAGATTAGCTCTACCTGCTGTGACTTACAGCACTGTACTAATTAGCTTAGCCTAGATTTTTAAATTATTTATAATAAAACATCATGTAGAGATCTGGCTCAGGGTATTATGCACACACAGTTCAAAGGCAGTCCTTGCACTGAAAAACTTTGCAGGAAAGGGAAACTAGATCAGTATTTCTTATATGTGTGATTTGTTATTAGCCCTGTGGGAGTTTTCCTGGTCTCAGTGGGATGTCTGGTAAAATGGGTGCCTTGGAGGAACAAGAGTCCTTAAGCAAGCAAAATATAAATGTACCTGCTGGAGATAAGCAGGTGAACGGCCCCTGGAAACCAATCAGACTGTATAGACTTAGTGTAGGCATGTGGTTTATGCTGCTGTGAAACGGGAGAATCATCAGAGAATGGGAGGGGAGAGAGTAGAGGATTGTGAACTTCTTGTGTAAACTGGCTCAGGGCACAACCCCAAGTACTAGGAATGAACTCCTGGCTCCTCTGAGGGTTTTGTAGTTCTGTTATTGATTTCAGCTGAGACAAGGTTTCCCAAGTCTTTGTTTCCTTTTTATAGCCTTTTATTATGATCCTGAGCAACTGAAAAGGTTTGGGCTTCTGCAGACAAATCCTTTTCAGGCATTGAATTTTCTTGACAGTTTTAAATGTCAATCTGTTCTTAGTTGGTGGATTAGTGAGGCTTATTATAGACTATGTTAATTTAGTCTGTATATGTAGATCTGCATTTATAAGTAGCATGGAAACATGTGTTAACAGTTCTACATAACGACAGGTAAAACACTTGTCAGTGTTTCAGCTATCCATGAGGAGTCTGAAAGCTTGTCTGCAGATTCTTTCCTGGGCAGACAGAGCTTCCCTGCTTTGTCAGGGGATCAAGAAAGACCTTTCTTCATGGACAGAGGGAGAAAAAAACTTAGGTAAATTGACAACACAGCCAGTGGGGATTTTGTGTGTAATGTTGACAAGCGCCACCTAAGATGAGACCAATCTAATCTGATTCCCATTAAAATGCACTATTTGAGATTTTATTTATTCTTGTCTGCACCTAAGGCTGACATTACAAGAAGCTGCTTTTGTGTTTAAAAAAACTCAACCACAACCCAATCCTCAGACTTTAATTACACAGAATGCTAGAAACGAATCTTGAGAAAGAGAAATCTGTATTAGTTGTGGGGAAAGAAATGAGGCAAAATCATAAATCCTTTAGTGATATGTTTTTTAAAAAATGGATTCCTTTGTCAGATTTATTTTTACACCAGGAAGAACTGTGCCTTTTACAGATGAGGAGCTTGTACTGTTGATTGTAAGAAAGTATTTCTGGTATTCACAAGAAAGCAGGCTAAACAGAAAATGTGAGTTAGTAATTTCTGCAAGTTAAAGTGGAACAATCCCTTTTAACACTTAATTAGATTAAGTGGAGTCTTTACAATTTGGAATATTGATTTGCAATATACATGAGGTAAAACTGTATATGAATTCACATTTTTATATTTGCTTTGTAGTTGTCTTATAAAAAAATTTGGTTACAAATAAATATACATTATGTTTGGAAAAGAGAAAGACTGGCAGGCAGGTAAACTGGGTGCTGAGGCCTCTCTTGTTTGCACATTGTTGGAAATAGTAAAGTTTCTCATTGTTAGGTGAGTGCAATAAAGAACTGAGCATCTATTGCTGATGGAGGAGCCAGAGAAGAATCCAGATGTCACTCCTGTGACTTTGAGATAAGGGGAATGAAATGCAGAAATGTTTGTTTAACTTTGAACGCATGAAGTGAACAAATCTGAGGAATGCAGTGCATGTGGAGTGGTTTTCTGAAAGTCACATTGACAATGACATTCTTCCTGGCAGGCTGGGAATTAAAGGAAAAATGTTTGTGCTCAGAGTCTCTGTTTTGTATGGGATAGGAAGTTCAAATTTGCACCACTTTGTGTGTGACACTTGAGATTCCAGCATTGTTTTTCTGCTGCTCTACGAATCTGTTAGAGTTTTAAAGAAACAATCCACCTAGTGAATTTAAAGAGGAAATCCAATAATGGTTGTTTTGTTTGTTTAGATGCTGCCCTGCACACTGCAGGAGTTGTTAACCAAGTGAAATTATTGAAGTCAGTATCTTGATGTTCTTACAGCTTATTGTCAAAATGTAGTACTTGTGGCTGGGGTGAAGAGGTTGTTTGTTTTTATTAAAATTTTCGATTATTTCTATAACTTTGACTTCGTGTTAGGGTGGCATCTGTTAAACATGTGTTAAACACCCATGACTTCACCTAACAAGATAGGAAAGTGTAATGGGGAAAAATGGTGTATTTAAAGTTCTGTAGGATCAAGTGTTTCTGAGGCCTCTTTGCTGGTGGCAGGGGAAAGCAGAGTTAGGTGTCCTCACAGAGGCAGTGAGTGACACGCACTCCCTGGGGCTGTGTGGGGCTCTGAGCTGTGTCTAGTACTTTTTTTGTCAAGGTCAGGTAACAGAGGAGGCCAGCACACCCTGTGCTGAGACAGACAAGCAGCCACACCCAGCACCTCCGTAGGGGAAGGAGCTCTGCTGGTGTGGTTTGTGCTGGGGACAGTCCCCGGCAGGGCAGAGAGGCAGTGCAAACAATCTCAGATGCAGCAGTGCTTGGCAGGGATTTCACTGTTCAGATCTGCACTTTCAGATACCACTGCTCAAAGCAGACAACAGGTCTGGAGATCAGTAGTGCTGCCTTGTGCTCTCTTAAATGAGGTCTCCAGTGTGCATTACTTTTGGTGTCAGGGCTGTGTTGATGACAGTATCTTGTTGTGGGTTGAGTCTCTGTTGCCTTCACCAATTACAGACCATGACATCCTCCATTCCTGCTGAGATTGAGCTGGTCTAACCTTATCACACTAAATTTATCTGATAGCATGTAGTTTGTTTTGATGTTTCTTTTTATGACAGTCATTTTCCTTCCCAAAGAAACAGCATTGCTCTAGTGCTAACGGTGTAGCCCTGTGTGTCTACAGGGTACCAGTGGAGCAGCATATTAAAAGCAAACCTTCAGAAAATACATCTTCATAGCCACCTAAGCTTTGTATTCGCAATCCAACAGTATACAAATGGACCTGGGGTCGTGTGAAGCAACATCATGGGATGCAAAACATAGATAGTCTGAGGTGAGTAGCTGAACTGGAAATATAGCCACTGAATTCAAGCTACCAAATTAGTATAGTAGGGGACATGTAAAGCATTTTTCAGAGATTGAAATGAATTGCTGTAAGTTGTGATGCCCATGACCTTTAAATATTTTTGACAGTAAAGCATAACCTGCTCTCATGAGAAGAAAATCCCCATCACAAAAGGACACCTTCCTACATTATTCAATCCCTTGGCGTGTGTGGATAAGTAATTTTATTTGGAAAAGTTGGTATGATTTCATCACAAGGATGCCCTCTGCTTTAATTCAATCTCCCTGACCTAAGTTCAAACCCATCACACATTGTAGCAACTGCAAATAATTCCTTTGTAAAGATTGTCAGAAGTGAAATGAGGTTAAGTCAAAACCCCTCAGCTCTGCAGAATGCATGACTAGCGTGTATGAAGGGGTGATTGGCAATTGCTGGCCCAAGTGTCAGTTTTAAATTGTCCTTGCAAGACTTGTCATCCTCAATCAAAGGTTCAGCTCAAAGACAAGGAAATTAGAAAAGTGCCTGTATGAGTTGATCTCAACTTAAAAATGCTCAGCAAGAGTGTAAAAATTTAAGGTAACTTAAGTAATGGTAGAAATGTAACTTTCTTTCCACCTGAATGTTAATGGCTAATCCTAAAAACTACTTTTGTACTGATTTTTATCTTCTGACTTAGCCTTAAGTCCTGGTTTCATCTGAGATAGAGTTCATTTTATTTTTAGCAGCTGGTACCGTGCTGTGTATTGGATTTAATATGAGAATAATGTCAATAACACACTGATGGTTTAGTTGTTGCTAAGTAGTGCTCATGCTAAGTCGAGGACTTCTCAGTGTCTCCTGCTCTCCCAGTGAGCAAGTGCACAAAGGGCTGGGAGGGAGCAGAGACAGAAGAGCTGCCCCAAACTGGCCAAAGGATATTCCACACCACAGAATGTCCTGCCCAGTACAGAGACTGGGGGAAGTTGCCCAGAGGCCACTGATCACTGCTCAGGGCTGGGCATCAGTCAGTGGGTGGTGAGCAACTGTGTTACCCTGCACTTGTGGATTTTGAATTTTAGTCCTCTCTCTGTCATTCTCTCTGTTTTTGAATTATAATACAGAAAATCCAGAGGGGAAAAAAATAAAATTCTTTACCATACTTTTTCTGCATATATGTAAA
Source organism: Neodrepanis coruscans (assembly GCA_013400695.1). Classification (NCBI taxonomy): domain Eukaryota; kingdom Metazoa; phylum Chordata; class Aves; order Passeriformes; family Philepittidae; genus Neodrepanis; species Neodrepanis coruscans. The sequence goes on from VYZS01021835.1 coordinate 29,529, forward strand.
ATAATTGGAAATGTCTCTTTGTGCAGGATATCCAGCTACTTTTACGAGCTTCTCTGCAATGTGTCTTTCAACATTAAATCAAACTTGACACCTTTTTTGGTGACCATTGATTTAGTTTGTAAGAGAGCCTGGAAACCTTTGATACTGATACTGTGTTACTGCAATTACTGTCCGTGGTCCTACGGCCACGCTAAAATAAAAAGGGCTGCATACTTTGCTTTTAAGTCAATCCCTTAGAGGCTCAATCAGTTTGATTTCTGAAACCTGCACTTGACAGTGAAGCTGATTAAATTCTGCTGGTATCAAGACTGTGCACACTGGTTTCAAAACCTAGGTGCAATGTCATGTGCTCGTAGTAGTCTATTGTACCAAATTTTGATGTTTAAGTATCCAGGTTTAAAAAAAACCCCAAAACAAGCCTCCCAAGAGTATGAAAAGAGCTGGGCAGTAAGTTAGGTCAAAAATAATAGATCAGGAGTTATGAGGCACAGACCTTTTGGTCACATTGCATTTCTTCTTTAAGCACATTTTTGCATTAGTAGCAGAGGTGGCATCTAGGAAAAGGATTCAAGCAGCAAGGAGACATCAAGTCGAAGCAGAGGTGAAGTGCATTAGCAAATTAATGCCCACATTTTGATACATATTTCTGTTGTTTTTTTTTTGCAATTTAAAAAAATGCAGTAAATTGCCCCAGAACTAATTCCTTGTAACTGGAGCACAGGGAAAGTATTGCTGACTGCCCTGCAGGTTTTGAGTACAGAGTGCCTGGTGTATAATGTTGCATCCAGTTTTTGAGCTGGATTGTAGAAAGGGCTGCAGAGCTTTTTAATCAATTCATCTTAATTTTCTAGGGCTCTCATGGATCTTCTAGCTTTGAGATTTTCTGCATTAGCTTTTATATGACATTTTCAGGCTTGTCTACGATGCAGCTGAAGAATTTATACTGGAGAAGAACTGATTCCTCCATTTCCAGTGCCACAAACTTACATGCTCCACCCTCCTGTTACATGAGACTGTCTAGAAGTGGCCTAGATTACTGTTATCATTTTGGTTTAGAAAAGCAACACTCCATTTTACCCCAGTTGCTCTCATAAATTATACTAGGAAATGTCTGTCAAGTAACAGGAAGCAATGTATCCTTGGAAATGAAAGGGACGGAACTGTTAAAAATAATCCACTCCTCAGTAATTGTAGCATTCTTCTCCAAGCCTTGCAGTCAGGGTGTTAAACTAGACCGGAATAAAAGCTGGGTAACTGACAGAGGGATTTTACTACTTTGTTAGTTAAGGTAATGTTTGTGGAAAATAAGTCTACACTGATTTACCCTAAAGGGCTCTGTCTAACAGAGCCCTGCCTTAAGAAAGATCTCGATGATTCTTGGTAATTCCTAAATCCTGAGAAAAACTACTCCAGCAACTGATCATGGCACTCAATAAACTCAATCTTCATGAGGAGTTGCTCAGTAGGGCAGTGACCTCACAGGCCCCAAAACAGACACACTGAACTAATGCCCAGAGATTGAGTGAATCAAGAGCATGAAGAACACCAAATCTTTCCCAAATAAATCCTTGCACTTGTGCCTGTCTGTGTGGTTTCTGTTTTTCATTACTTTCTAACAGGAAATTTCTTGGCAGAAATATTCTCATCACTAAATTAATTGTAAACATATATGAATGGCTACCTATGAAAAAATGAACAACATTCTTAAAGGTAATGACATACCTGAGAGTATCTGGCTGTAAATCTTTATTACTGTCAGTTGGGAAAAAAAATGCTTTCCAATCATAAAAAAATTTAAGCATTTCATATCCACTATGGGTGTGAATGGAATTAATTGATATAAATTTCTGCACATAGATAATTGAAGAAAACTTGAATAGGACAGGCTGTAAGAAAAGGCAGGGGAACTGCAAGTTACTGCTAGAGAGGAACTGTCCTTGTTGACCAAAACTGTGACTGCAGTGCAATACTAGAGAAGCAAGGACATCCCTTGCAGTAGTTTCACTATCTGGGGCTGCTGTGATGAAAGGTTTTGCTTCTGTTTTTCTGCTGTGTAAATGGGTGCCCAGATTTATCCAAAACCCTTGTAATTTTTCAACTCTGAGCTCTGTTATGAAAATTATTTGTTCAGTCTAAGCCCACAGTTACTTTCTGTGAAACTAGTGAAACTAGTGAAAAGGCAGCTGAGAATACCTGAAATAGCTACTGGGATCCCGAAACTTGTGGGGGAAGGAATTTTCCTCCACTAGAGAAACTTGATTTAAGTAACTGTAATTTTTAGAATTATTTGAATTATTTTCCTAAGATTGCAAGCAAACATAACATTATTCTTTCTGAATGAAGGGGGTGTAGGTCCTCACTAAACTGGGA